>JAPVRG010233535.1:0-10242 GCA_029783565.1 Rhagoletis cerasi | reverse complement strand
GCCTGCCCAATACTTTTTGGTCCAATAAATATTTTTTTTTATATAAATACATACATGCAAACATACTGGTCTCCCCTCTCACTGAGTTATTCATGGTCCTTGGAGCCGGATATTTGCGGCTATTTGTTACATCCACTAGACGAAAGATTTGAAACATTAAACAAGGTTGCATAACAAAAAAATTCTTAAATTTTAGAACACAAATGCAAGTTTGAAGTGTACAAAATACAATTGATTTTTGACGATTTTTTTGTTAAAAATGTTGCGCATTTTCTTCCACATAAAATAAAATGCGCACATTCGTTATATGGAACAACAGCGTCAACAAAAAAAAATTGAAAAAAATCAGCAGTTTTTTGCAGACAATTCAAACTTGAATTTATCTAAGTAATAAAAATGAAATAAATTTGTTGTGAAACTTTCTTGAAGTTTTCTAAATTTTGAACGAAGTTTGAAATTTGGATTTATGTATATGGCTTTTATTAGACAATGAGCTACACTTCTATAAAAAATAATTACAGTTTATTAAAAACAAGTAAAGAAGTCTAAGTTGGGGCGAAACCGAACATTAAATACCCGGCGCACGTATTAAAAATCGTTTTTTTTTCACGATTCTGAAACCTACCGTTACGTGCTAAACAGGGCTGGGTTTTTCCTATTTCAAACATTTTCGATAATATGCTAAATTGGACTTAAAGAAATTATTGTTTGATAGAAATCGGTAAAGCGGCTACCGAGATAAACTTAAGTAGGCGGTGTCACGCCCATTTTCCAAGAGTCCATAAAAATCGAATTTCTTGTTAAGAGATTGTTGTGAGTACCAACTTTGAGTAAATTACCGTTCCTAAATTTCGAAATATCGAAGTTTTCATATTGCTGAATTTTACCGTTATATGAAAAGTGGGCGTGATTTGCTGCGGAGTTATTGCAAACATAAATTTTGAATAAATTAACTTCAGTAGTTATTGATTTATCGCAGATTTCGTATTTATGTAAATTGCCGTTATCTTTGATATCAAAATGTCCGATACCAAAAATTTTCAACCCTTTCCTATGTTGGACTAAGATCAACATCTATGCCAAGTTTGGTTTAAATTGGTACAGCGGTTACCGAGATATACATATGAAGCCATAAGTGAGCGTCCCATTTTTCAAAAACTTATAATATTCCTATTCTTTCATTAGGCGGGGTTAGCTCGCTCGCAAACGGGTGTTTGGTTGCTACCCAGAGGATACGTGGATATAAATATCCGGACGTTGTGGGCTGCGATTTGAACTGTACGCACAAGAGTCACTTCTGGCCATCCCCAAGTGAATGACTGTCAAAAGCTTTTCCCACTAACGTGGACTTCTGCGCACGGAACCATATTCCCATTACTCGCTAATATATCAGTGTTAATATTAATTTTGAGTAAATAAGCTTCAGTAGTTATTAAAATATTGCAGTTTTTGTATTTCTGCAAACTACCGTTACATGGGAGGTAGGCGTGGTTATTGTCCGATTTAGCCCATTTTCAATACCATCCGTATGCCTACCAAGTTTCGTTCTCAATTTTTACTCGAGTAATCGTGCACACAGGGTATATATTATATATATTATACAGGGTATATAATATCTATCTCGATTCCTTTAGGCTGTTACAAACAAGCATTATGTGAACAAAGTTATAATACCCTTGTGCACAAGTGCGCTCGAGTATAAAAAAATAAATAGCCCAAACCAGGTGACCGAATCATTTTGTCGCGGGGTGTATGTTTGTATATAGCAATATTTGCAACTTTTCCGCGCAATTCCGTTTTCAAAAATAAGTTTTAGAAATAAAAGTTTCAAGGGGTTGCTGCAACTTAAATTTATTGCGCAAATTGAGGGACGAAAATTTCTTTTTTTTTGTTTATAATTTTTGCTAAAATGAAATGATTTGCGATTTTGCGACTTTTTTCTTGACATTTAAGACTTTTTAGGGATCATTCGAGATTTTTGGCATTCATTTCGCTGTTTCTCGGAATCGTTCGGATTTTTAGGGAAATCTTCGGGTATTTCTAGGAGATTTTTTGTAATTGTTGTAAGACTTTTCATAATTTTCAGGTTTTATTTTATTTTTTCAAAAGCCTTTAGAAAGTTTTTGGTTTTTTTGAATGCATTTAGCAGGGTTATGGTTGGTTACTTTCCTCTATGCTTTTCAATTATATTATTCGTTGAAAGCAAAACATCACCCTTTTATGTTTAACAAGCAAATGTTCTGAAACCAGCTTTAAGCCCACTTGCACAGCGGTTTAATATGCATACATATGTACACCAACCACACTACCAAAACCACCGAAAAAATCTATTGAAATTTCATTGCGTTTAATTTTTTCTTTTCTATTAGCCCATCATCACGAAAGCATTAATGCTATTCAACAATTTCGGCATAAGCAATAATGTAATATCCATTTCCGCATCCGAGTTTAGTTTAAGTATACTACGTAGTTTATTAAACCAATTTGGTGCGCAATTTATTAAAGACATGATCACGCTCTATATAACAGTCAGCAGCAGGTGGGTGCTACAGTTATACCCCAAAGAACTCTGTACAAACAAGTATTGCTGATTTTTCTTGCAGAGAACAACTGAGTTTTAATCAGTTGGCAGTTTTGGAGAAAATATTGCAGATGTTCCAGATTATCGTACAGCAGCCGGGAAATACATGGACCATCATGCTGCCCTCCATTTTAAGTTTCACCATTGACCAGGTGCTGCCGTTGATACAGCAACATGACTCTAGCTTGGTTGACAGCACTGATTTAATCAGTATGGTCTATGCGCTCTTTGATAGGTGAATTTTCATGATTTCGTTTGATATTATACATACATATTACGTATTTATATATATGTATTTGTTGTGCAGTGTTTTGCTTCATAAGTGGCAGTATTTCTACAAACCGCATGTACAGTATAATGGTTCGCTGTTGCATACCAGTAGTGATAATATGCATCCAGAGCATTTTATGGCCATTTTGAATGCTTACGGACAAGTGTTGGTGTCCGGCAACGATCCAAATCTCGTACGCAAAGTTTTACTATCGATGCAGGTAGTTAACGAGCGTTGGCGCCTATTTCAGCGCGCACTCTTCCAAGACAGTCTACTCACCTCATTTCAGCGCGCGCTAATCAATATACTACTATCCGGCGAGGGCTCACTACATTTCGACCTACTGGCGAACGTACTTCACGCCATGGGTCAAGTTGACAATTTAAAGTTGCGTGAAAGTTTCGTAACGGCCGGATTTCCCGTGGATCCGAAATATTTGGACGTGATCTGCTTATCAACTGTAAGTGCTAGTCAATATTAAAATGCGAGATTGAATTTAAACAAATGTTTTTTTTATTTTATTTATTTTTTTTTTCAACAGGACATTCCAACATTTTCACAAAAGTTATCCCAACTGATACAGGATGCGCATAGTGTACATCTAACGCAGACATAAAAAAAATCATCATTATCGTGACAGTTTCATACGACACTTAGCATGTTTAGAACATAAGTATGTATATAAGTAAAGTATATGTATGTAATAAATTTATATGTATGCATTTTGTGTAAGACAAGAAACTCACAGTTTTTAAATGACTGTTTTATAATTATTTGTATGTAAAGTGTATGTGTACGTAATGTATGTACATATATTTAACGAAATGAACTATATACCATCCCAATAAACATTTAGTTTGGAGGTCAAGTGAAGATTCAATACATATTCAAATTTCCAATGTTGATTTTCAAGCAATCCTCAATTGGATAACCAACCCATTCTCAAACAAAAGGGCACATTTTTGGTATGCAAAATAATGTCAGTTCTCCACTTGAGAAAAGCTTGGATGTCAATTTGAATTCAAACCTTATTCAAACTTTAAGCAAACCTTGGAAAAAATATTTGAGAAAAATGTTGTACCTCCACTTGAGAATCAAGGATTGGAAAAAATTAGAAAAAGTTTTCTTTGTGCATATTGGGATATATATTGTTAAAACTACAGTTAACTATTATCATCTATCATAATTTGCACAGCTGACATTAAGGTACATCGTACGTTGATTTTATTTTTTGTTGCCTTCATAACTAAGTATTTTATTTGCATAATACATATGTATGCTTCTATTTATACAGTTTATTTGTAATTTATTATGTCACATATATATAAATATGTTTACCTAAATATTGCGCTGTCTGAATTTTGTTCAATTTTTTATTTACATTACTTTTGCTACTTTCTAATTGCAGTTAATTAATATCTTGCAATACACGTTGAGCGAAAACACTTGATTATATGATAGCTTACGCATTTTAACAAAATCAATTAAGAAAATTAATTTACATACATATGTAACAATTAACGTTCATTCGTAATGTTTCATAAAAATGCATAAGAAAAATTTTACAAAAATTCAATAAAATAAATTTCTAGGAAAAAAATATATTAAAAATAAAGATCGTTTGTTGTAATTAACGGTACGGAATTTCTTAATAGAAAAAAACTTCCAGTACATGCATTACACATTAAAGGTGGAATTAAGGTTGTGGTAGAATGACTGCATGTTAAGAAAAAACCTGTGTTCAGAAATGCATCAAGCCAAAGCTTCGGTCTCTTTTATTTCTTAAATATAATTGATGGTTCTACATTTCTATCAATTGAATGGTCGCCTCAAAAAACCTTGTAAGCACCAATTTTCTCAAAGCTAATTTCTTTAACTTAAACGACATAAATGTGTAGATTTAATTTTTTAAAGACAAGTTTCTTGAAGACTGCCATACCATAAAAGTAGAAAATCAAATTAAATGGCCGTATATGCGTCATTAAGTAAGTTTTTTTCTATCTTTGCAAACTTATAATTTTGCTACTTACGATGTTATTTTAGGTGACCGTTTATGTCGTTTACAACGTTATTCGCGGCGACCATTCAATTATAGTTTAGAAATAAAAGAGACTGATGCTTTGGCTTGACGCATTTCTGAACACAGGGAAACTTACAAGTATTTCTCCTAAAAGTATGCAGATCGAATCATTTACGCCACCAATTCACAAAGTGGATCAAACGAGTACATACATTGTTGTTAGATTTAAATGGTTGACTGTGGTTGTGTTCGAGCTGCGTAAAAATTACCGCAATATTGCAACCTTGTTGCTTTCTTGATGCTTTGTTGCTGATGCTCTACTGGAAATCTACTGAAATGCTGCAGAAATCGCGCAGTAAAAATTTTTGTATTGTATTTGATTTCCTAGTGATGAGTGCTGAATCGTCAAACTTTCCTTGCTCGAACGCGTGATGTAGGCAGAGTCGCCCAAATTTTGGCGTAGAACGTGATGCTCTTTCATAAAAAGTAACACAGCTGCGTTTATTGCAGCTCGAATACATCCTGTATGCTGATTTTATGTAATTTTAAAACTAGCAGCTACTTCCTGCTCACAAAATTACAAAAAATACATACACTGCCGGAAAAAAGTATTGACACAGCGAATTTTGCACAATATATGCAACAATTTTTATTCTAATATTTTTCCGGTAATTTTTTATAAAAGTATGGCTCATTCTACAACAGAAAACATAAGAATAAAGTATCTAAACTTTGTGCAAAACTAAGGAAAATTAAATAAATTTGCCTCCAAATTTGCAACTTTTTAATCAGATTTTTTTTGAATATGCAGATTTCTAGCCCAATAAATTTTATTATAACAAAGTGCAAGTTTGAAGTTGCTAGAAAATCGCTTTGATTTTTGGCAATTTTTTTCACGTTTTTCTTCCATACAAAGTATTTTCGACAATTTTTTTTTGTATGGAAGAAAGTAATAACACCGTCCGCAAAAAAAAATTCAAAAAATTAACGCGATTTTCTAGCAACTTCAAACTTGCACTTTGTGCTACAAAATTGTATACCTAGAATTAAAAAAAAAAATCTGATTAGAAAGTTGCAAAGTTGGACGCAAATTTATTGAATTTTCCTGAGTTTTGCACAAAGTTTAGAGATTTAATTTTTATGTTTTCTGTTGTAAAATGAACCATATTTTTATAAAAATTACCGGAAAAATATTAGAATAAAAATGGTTGCATATATTGTGCAAAATTCGCTGTGTCAATACTTTTTTCCGACAGTGTATATGTATACGTATTGCCTGACCACGCTTCCAAATATTGGACACTTAATTCCACCGATGTAGCAAGTGGTTAGAGGTGCGTACTACCTACTACCATTCGGTAGAGCCTGGCCCGAGTCACACCTAAAAAAGTTTTTCTAACATTGGTCGCCCCTCGGCAGGCAATGGCAAGACTCCGAGTGTACATTAGGGTGGTCCAAAATAAGTAAAGTTGGAAATTCAATGCTCTCACCCTCTAGGATTGTTCTATACCGAAAAAAATTATACCCCTGTTTTTTTATTTTAAAATCAAAGTATATTTAGAGGTCGCTCAAAGCGCTCAAAGTTTCCCATGTATTTTGTATGGGGGGAAAAAATCTCTTCGTAGATATGGTAGAATCCATGAAAATAAAAATTTTTCAATCTGAAAACTCTGCTTCTATTCAGAAGACTTCAGAGAATAATGCCCGATTGTTTATTTAAACATTTTTTAATATTAACTATTTTTAAGGGTCTCCGAAAAATCCCAAAAAACCCGGAGACCCTAAAAAAATAGTTAAAATCAAAAATGTTTAAATAAACAGTTGCTCATTATTCTCTGAAGTCTTCTGAAGAGAAGCAGATTGAAAATTTTTGATTTTCATGGATTCTATGCCATTTCTACCAAAAGTCTTTTTCCCCATATATATTTTGATTTTAAAATAAAAAAAAAACAAGGGTATAATTTTTTTCGGTATAGAACAATTCTAGGGGGTGAGAGCATTACATTTTTGACTTTACTTTTTCGCATACATTTTTGGACCAACCCAGTGTACATACATACATCTGTCATGAAAAGCTTTTCATAAAACCATTTGCGGTTCGGAGGTGGCGTTAAATTAAAACTCAGTAAATTTTACAGATGGCTTTACAGTAGTATTTTAGTTTCAAAACGAGTTTCAGAAGGAAATGGTAGTAATTTTAACCTAACTATAAATTAATAATAATTAGAGCTATACGAGAAGAAAATTTGGGCTTACTTTCGTTAAATGTGAATTTATGTGTATCAAAAACGTGTTTTCGAATTAATAGAAGCGCTCCCTTTTGAAGTCTTCAAACCAGTTATCCGGTAAGTAATTTTAGACGTGCGTGCTACCATCCGGTAGGGCCCAGTTTCAATTCTTAGTCTGACCAATATTAAGAAAGAGATTTTTCAAAACCGGTCGACCTTCGGGTATACATATTTCAGCCATAAAAACTTATTTTAAAAAGACAGTCTGCCATTCGGAGGCGGCGTAACACTCTAGACACCTCTGATTCCGTGACAAAATCAAGACTCACAACACAAATTAGAGAAGCTCGGTCAAACATTTGACAGAAATGTAAGAGCATGAAATTGGATTAACAATAAAAAAATCATAATTTTTTCTTCGCCTATTATCTACTCTCATCTCACCTATGCAGGCATAGCGAGCCACCAATGGTGTGCGTACCACAGTTTGAGAAACGCGTGTCAACTGTATGTTTGAATCAAAGGAAAAAAAAACAGTTAAACCAAAGAAGCTGTTTGTCGTGTAAAAATTTTTATTTTTCAAAACAATTGTTTTAAAACGCGCGTGTTGGGGGGCCTCATCAGTCGCTGTTGTTCAATTAACCATTGTTACACAAATAAAATTCAAGTATGTTTGATCGTCGGTTACCAGTTAATGTGATGTTAAATTTTAATTGTGTTTTTGTTCTATAACGGCTGCTTTACTTCGAATAGATCAGCTAATCCGTCAGCCGTTGTATCAAACATGCTCATTTGACGGGGTTGTGCCTAAAGCAATGATCACACGATGTGAACGCACAAAAGTAAAATAGAGAGATTTTCAGTGTCCCACCAGTCACATTATTTAGGAATTTCTAGTTTTTCGATGTGAAATATGTAAGTCAACACTATTCCTGGGTTTAGGTCTTAATGATCGTATTTCATATTTGTTTTAATAATTTTTTTTTCTGATCATGCAAAGATTCAAATGATCGTAATAACACAAATGTACTTGGAAAACAAGTAAAGAAGTCTAAATTCCGGCGAAACCTAACTACACACTTATACCCGGCCCCAAAGGCCATTTTTGTTGTAGCGGCACTACTAAGCCCTGACTAAATCGGCTATTTTATCTATCATTGTCGCCAAGCTCAACTAACGGTAGGCCTAGGAAACGTGCTGTTTCGATGAGGTAGCACCAAAAAAAAGAGAAGTTAGCTGAGTAGATTTGAGGGGTGGGTAACCTTCACAGTCTGGACATGTGTTGGGTATATCGGGGTCGAGTCTGGATGGGTACGAGTTCAGCATGCTACATTATAGACTTTAGTTACGCCAGGGTTACGCGGTTCTCTCACTGGGGGGTCTAGGGGCTGTGTTATGTATGTCCGGATCTCGTCCGGGTTCATAGAGTTGCCTTCTGATATGCCTGGGAGGAGGCTCTACTTTCAGCAAGTGTCGGTAGGCGCAGGCAGAATTTGGGCCTCGCTATGCAAATAGTGCTCATGCGAAATCAGAAGGCATCGCCTTGCTGTCCGGAGTGCGGTGTTCTGACAAGTCTGTAGCTTCACGTATATACATATGTATGTAGTAGGGCATTCAATCCCAGGCTCGCGAATCTCGGAACCCCGGACACTTTTTCATGTCCCAATTTCCTGGGATTATAGCTCCGGGATCCCGAGATTTTTACGGATTTATTTGCATAATTAGGCAGGTTCTAGAAGATGGGTGAAAGTGAAACTGAAAACGAAAAAATTAATTCAAGTGCATTTGACGTGAAAAACGAGAAATACCGAACACCAAAATTTGGATTCAAAGAACTTGAGTCATTTGCTCTCGGAATTATGTAAATTTCAGAACCTGCCTGAATAACTGTACTTTTCCAAACATTTTGTGCAAGAACTGTGTAAAACCGAAAAATCTGGTAGCACCTGAAAACACAAGTAAAACTTTTACAGTATGGCGAGTTGTTCTTCATTTTACTTTGTTGACGTGGTTTTGTGGAAATTAAATTTCTGCAAATATGAGCAAGTGTTTTTACAATTATATAGATATGTGTTTAACACTCAGCTCCCCAGCATATTTTTGAAAACACTTATCCCCACCATGGTTAATTATTACTCCTTACATCCAAAATTTTTTATAAAAGGTTGTTAGCTCTTCAACTTTTACTGGCAAAGCGAAATTAAAAAAATCTATTGATATCGATTTTTTTTATATTCATAATTAAAAGCTTTAAAAACAAATAATTTTGACATTAAATAATATAGGTACTTATACATTTTTATAAAAAAAAAGAAAACCAAATGTAGCGACAAAGAATCTATGAGCCTACTGCAAAATTCAAAACTTGCGATAAAGTCGAAATTCTGATAAATCCCGGGATAACAATTTTTCATATCCCGAAATTCCGGAATTGTTTAAAATGCTTCGGGGTTGAATGCCCTAGTATGTAGTGAGCTGCCGTTTTCTATGGCTGCATAGTAAAACAGAGTAGTTTCATGGTGTGAGGCATTAACTCACATTCGACAGTTAACTTTTAATTAAATTTTTGTACTCACTCAAATAAATCTCTAGTATCTTTCAGCTCCGGTGGGCTTTGGGGGAATAACTAAACTCATACCTGGTGAGGCTCTATTTCGAAATCTTCCGCGTATCACAATTTGCGTTAGAAGTTCCATCGATATAATAAAAAGCTGAGTGAACTCTTCCCTTTCTTATTTAAAGCCGTTAAATTAACAGTAAATAATGTATTCTAGTCAATAATTTTCAATTGGAACGTGGCTTTATTCCATTTTGCACACAATAAAACTTGCCTTGACATTTAAAAACGCATGTTGAACATTATGAATATGGTACAATATAAAAACACGGTCTTGCAATAACATTCATATACTTCTTGCTCGTTGTTTTTGTGCTACATTAGTTATTATAATGAGAACATAAAAAAAATCCATTCGATCTGTACTTTGTTCATATCCATTTCTTTCTTTATTTTGCATTACTTACATAGACATATGTATTTAACAATATAACATTAAACCTGGCCAGGCTATTATTTAAGTTTATGTATTATTTTCGTGTATGTATGTATTCTTTCGCTTCATTCAACACTTTTTAACAGCTT
>JAPVRG010233526.1:0-10692 GCA_029783565.1 Rhagoletis cerasi | reverse complement strand
TTAGCATAAGCAATATTCAATTCTAATTATTTGTTGCGAATATAATTTTTGTTTTTGCTCTTTCTTTCTTTCACAGAAACCTCAGCGACATCGGCACAATAATGCATGTCAGCGAAATACCACCACTCAAGGGTTCGGTCTCATGGACCTGTAAGCCAGTATCGTACTATTTGCATACAATTGATCGTACGATATTGGAGCGTTATTTTCAACGCCTGAAAACACAAAAAGGTGCTGAGAACGACCATGTCGGTAAGTACAAATGTGTTCGGAACTAATGAAAAAAAACATAAACAAATGCCTCCAAAGCGAGTGGCTTAGCTGAAAAAGATAGTTAAATGAAAATGGAAAAATATACATACACATAAACAAAAACACATAAATAAAAACCAAAATAATAATAAAAAATTAAAAAGAATATGTAATAGGAAATAAAAAATAACAAATCAAAGAAAACTATAAAATAAAAAAATTAAAAACGAAATTAAAAAAACTAAGAAAATTATAAAAAATTTCAAATTAAAAAAAAATTATAAAAAATTTAATTTTTTTTTTAATAATAAAAAATTTGTAACATTAAAAAAGTGTGAAAAATTATGAAAAACAAATCATAAAAAATTTTAAAAATACATATCAAAAAAATTAAAAAAAATAATTTAATTTTTAAGCAAAAAAACAACCGACTTCAATTCTCATATAAAAAATTTGGCTTACCGCCAATTTCTTCACGATTCAATGATCGGAACTGGTACAAATTAGTATGGGAGCACCCTCAAGGACCACCTTTTCGGAAAAAATTTTTCGAAAACGGCTCACATGGTCCAAAGTTATCCGATAACATTCATAAAAAGTATTCCTTCTTTTGAAAATAAAATAAAAACGTTTAAGAAAAGTTAAAAAAGAATAAAAAAAATTGAAACAAAAAAGTAAAAAATTTTTTACGAAACGATCATCGCAAAAGAAATCTTCACTTAGTTTATTAAAAAAAAAACTATGTAAAAGTCGTATAAACAATTTTTTTAAGTAGATAAACATTTTGAGCTGCACCTCAAACTAAATTTGGGAATAAAAATTGAAAAATCTGTTGCCAGGAAAATTCACAAAAAACAGTCACCCAACAACACATAACATATCACTTCAATTCAAATTCATGAAACGCATTCGCTCAATTTTTTTATGTTTCTTCCAGCATTTTGTTGGATTTTCGATTTTAGTTTAAAAAATATGTTTCCACTTTATTTTGGTGTTACCCCAAAATGCGAGGCCAATAATTTATGTCGTCTACCGATTTCGTGCAAAACCTCGCTCGTATGCGCCTTTCTCTACCACGAAACACTTCTTTAATCCATTTTACTAATCAAATTCCCATTTTCTCTCCTCTTCTTCCTTCTTCCAGGTTCCACGCGAACTACACGCGATCGTGCCAAACGTGAAGCTAACAATCACGCGCTCAACAATCATCACCATCATAACCATCACCACAACAACAGTAACAGCAACAACGCGCACTCTAGCTCCTCCGCTGCCAACTCGTCATCCTCGAACTCATCCAACAGCAACACGCAACGCACCAATTCGCCTGCAACGCATGTTAACAACAACAATAACAACCACCATCAGTCGACGGCAACAGCAGCGACGACGACGACATCGTCGGCGACGACAACGTCCACGACGACGACATCCAAGGCAACTCGAAATCAACAACAACGCGAACAGCGTGAACAACGGCAAGCCCAGGCACAAGCACAACGCAATAACAATAATAGCAACAGCAACATGGACATGGATACGTCCACCGAAAGCGAAGGCGAAGCGGCGAATGGCAGCACAACTGGCGGCACCGCCAACGGTAACCGAGCCACACGCAAAATCTGGTCCGACTGGTGCAGCAGCTCGAAGGGCAAGTCGTCGCAGTCCGATGATGAAGAGAACAATAATAATAATTTTAGTAGTGCCACCACGACGACAACCACGACTGCGCGTAACGCACGCACCACCGTCACGCAGAAGAAGCGCAAGAAGCTTACGCGTAAGGCGGCAATTGCAAGCAAGAGCGCTGCTGCTGCGGCGGCGCAACGTGAAGCGGCTGCTGCACGCGAGGCTGCAGCACAAGCGGCCGCTATTGCAGCCGCTGCGGCGAACAGCAAAGACTCCTCGTCGAAGGAGGATGGCGGCGCTGGCAGTGGTGGTGGTGGTGCACGCGGACGCAAGGGCCGCATGAAGAAGGGTGCGCGTGGACGCAAATCACTGAAGATCGCCGGGCTGGATGTTCTGCACAAGCAGACGCTGTTGAGCACATCACACGAGGTGCTGAGCAAGAAATTGCCAGCAGCACCGGGCTGTGTGGACCAACAGCTGACCTCACTGCTTACGCGCAACATGTCGCACACTGAGTTGGAAATACCGGAGGCGCCGCAAGATACACCGTATGCATTGCAGATTCTGTTGGACGTCTTCCGTTCGCAATACATGGCAATGATCGATCAGATGAAGACGAAGTCGTTTGTGCCGAATATTAAGCGTCAAATACAGTTGGAGCAGGAGCGCAAGCAGCGCATTAAGAATCGCGCATGTCAGCTGGACAAGCAGATTAAGGTGCTAATCGATGATAGTGTGATGTTGCTGAAGGCGCGCATGAATGAGCTGGGCATTAATGTGACCTCACCGAATGATCTAATAACCAAGGCGAAGGAGATTGTGGGCCGACATAAGGAATTGCAGGGCATTGCAAAGAAGATACAATCGCAGGTTACGACCTGTGAGTTGGAGCAGAAACGCATGCTTAAGAAACACCTGCAGCATTTGCCGGAATATCAGCAGACCAGTGGCACTAATGGACGCACCAAACTGGAGCTGCCTACTGGCGGTGTGAGTGAGCTGAGCGAAACCGCTGCGCATGAGTTGGTGCTGAAGGAGATCGCCAACACGTTGGCGCAACGCAAGAAGTTGTATGCGCAGGTATCGAGCATTGAGAAGGAGGCCGCGATTTTAGAGAAAGCCGCCGAAGAACGGCGCACTGCAGCGGCGTTGCTTGCGCAAGGCACCAACATGATATTGGCGAACTCATCGCCCGCGCTAAGCGGCGCGCCAACAATGATGCCCGCCACGCTAATACCAGTAGGTGCCGGCGGCGGCGCGACACAACCGCTGCAGCTGACTACTATGACGGCGTCAAATGCCGCCTCAACTGCTGGCGCTGTGCCCAATAGCGCGCCCACAACGCCGAGCAAATCGGTCGGGCACGCTTCGTCCAAAAGCGCGCGCCGTAGCCGGGATCATCGTACGCGTTCCCAGGAGTGGCCTGATGTGCCGGACGTGGGCAAGATAGAGGAGAGTAATCCCGAGGTATTGGCGCAAAAGATACTGGAGACCGGACGCCAGATTGAAGCAGGTAAATTTTCAGCAACTGCCGGTGCTGGTAACTACAACAATGCAGCGCTTGGCGCTGGCCCGCAAGCAGGTGGCAAGCAACTGGCGCCGTCACAGGCTGCACAAATGCACCATCATCACCACAACAATAACAACATGGCGCAATACCACGAGGAGATGACGACAACCTCGCCGTCAAAGAAGAAACAGCACCCGCGCAGCTCGAGCAGCGAGCATTTACCGTCGGTTTCCATTTATGTGGCCGATAGCAATCTGATGCCTGCGCCCATAGCTGCAGGCAAGCATCAGCAACAGCTGCCACAGCAGCAGCTGCAATCGCCTTCCACAACTGGTAACGGCTTGCGTGGCGCGGTCGGCATGCTGCCGAAATGTGAACTACCTGGCGCGCGCAAGTCCTTAATGTCTGCTGCAGCTGCTGCCGGCATACAGGAGTCTCCCAAAGTGGCTAATTTCGAGGACCGCCTTAAGAGCATCATCACTTCGGCGCTAAACGAGGACCAGGAGCACCGGAAGGCGGCCGCGAATCAAATGCCTGGCTCATCTTCAGCCACCCATATGCATGATTTGAGTTTGTCGTCCGCTCCACAACAATCTTCGCCGGCGCCGAAGCGCAGCAAACACTCAGCGGGTACTATGAACAACATGAATCAGCAGCAGCAACACGCGCACCAGCAAATGCAAATGCACCACCAACAACACGCACACCACAATCATTTGCCGCCGTTGCCATCACAGGCGCAGCCGCCAAACAATTTGAGCAACCTCATCACCGTCGCCACTCAGGGGCCAACACATTTGAATGCTAACACCACCATATCACCGATAACGCCACCACCCTCCACCGCCAATAGCCAATACGGCAGCGGCGGCGTGGCTGCAGGCAAATATGGCGGCGGCAAGCAACAGTCTTCCGCTGCAACTGGCGGGCAGAAAGGTAGCACTGCTAAATACCAGCAGCAGCAACACAATGTTCATCTACAACAACAGCAGCAGCAACAGCACTTGGCGCATTTGCAGCAGCATTCGCACTATGGCCCAGTCGCGACAGCTGGCACCTCACCAGCTGACTTGGCCTTACATCATCGTCGTCGCAGCTCTGTCAGCGCGGCAAGTTATGAGCACTACGCTGCGCAGCAGCAGCAACAACAACAGCAGCAGCAGCAGCAACATCAAGCAATGATGATGGCTGCTGCTGCAGCCGCTGCTGGCGCCGCGCCACCTCAACATCACCCAGGCGCCGGCCATCCACATCTGATGCAGCAAATGGAGTTCAAAGCTCCCAGCGTCGCTGCGGAAAATCTTATCTTAGGCGCTTCGCAACGTTCAAACAGCCGCGAGCAACTTGTCGAGGAAGTGGTGGTAGCACCACGCTCCAGTTCGGCCAACTCAGATTCGGCCATTATGTACTACCCACCGACACGCGATCGCCTTATGTCGCTAGAGCGCAGCAATAGCCGCGAATCTGCGGTCTCACAACCATTGCCACCACATCAGAACAACAGTGGCGGCGGCGGCGGCGGCAGCGGCCAACAATCGTTACCGCAGCCGAGTCGACCGAGCTCCAACTCATCACAGCCAGATTATACGCAGGTGTCGCCAGCGAAAATGGCACTGCGCCGTCACCTTTCGCAAGAGAAACTCAATCAGCATATGCCGCCAGCAGGCGCAGCTGCTGGGTTGCCACTCTCAACGAAAACCATTGGCGATCTGGTGAATGGCGAAATCGAGCGCACGCTCGAGATATCGCACCAGAGCATAATTAATGCGGCGATAAATATGAGCACGGTGGGTGCGCCGCCCAATGCTGCTGGCAGCGCAGTGCCCACCAACACTTACATGGATCGCGCTGCGCATGACCGTATGCTCATCAATCCGAATGCGCAACGTCCCGAACGTGTGCACGTGCGTGTTTTTGATGAGCAAGCGTCAGCGGCGCATGTGCATGGCAGCGCAATAGACGTCTCGCCGCGCACTATGGGCAATGGTAGTGGACGCAAATCGCCACCTCCTACTCAGGCCACACACAATTTAGCTACGCTAGCGAATGTCGCCTACAACCACAAGCCAGCGACTGGTAACGCAGCGGCAGCAGTATCGTCATCGACTAATGGTCGCGGTAATAATAGCAGCTACAATGCTGCGCGTGACCTACAGAATCAGTCGCTATATCAACAACAAATGGCTATGAGTACTGGAAGTGTAGGTGGCGGCAGTGGTAGAGAAACGACTGCCCGACACTCTGCTGGCGGCAATGTTGGCGGTGCTAGTAGCGGCTCACGTGGTCGCGACTATCAGCCGGTTAGCTTGCCACGCGCCGAAATGAAAGGCTGCATCGAAGCGTATTTCAACGATGAACAACATCATCATCAGCAGCAACAACAGCAGCAGCAACAGCATCATAATCAACAATCGCACTCGCATAAATCGAGCAGCAAGGAACGCAACAATGGACGCGGTAACCGTTTGAATGGCAGCAATCCGCCGTTGGAAGGTGAGTGATAAAAATAGTGTCAGTATTTTATGTGCGAAAAGCGAGTAAGTATTGATAATCATCTCTAAAAACACCGATTTCTAGTCAGCTTAGGGATCTTCTGTTAGGTTAATTCTCTTTTAACAGTGTTGAAGGCATTGTTCATTGTTGGAGTTTGGAAGAAAATTAGTTAGGGTCCTTTGATATTAAAAAAAAGTTTACCGCTAATTTTACCAAAAATATATCGTGCAGTCAAAAAATGTATCTTTATTAAAAATCGAGATCAATAAACAACAATGAAAATGTATACCGAGATCAGTAAACGCGATAAAGATTTATGAAGAGCAATCAGCATTGATAAAGATTTATATTGAGTTCAATAATATCGACGAACACTTATTTCGATTAAAAAAAAGAAAACAAATAATTTTTAAACAAAAAATAAAACCGACTTCAATTCTCATATCAAAATTTAGGTGAAGCGTTAATTTATTCATGATCTAATTATCGGAACTAAACCAAATTAGTATGGGACAACCCTTTCCGATAAAAAAAAAGAATTGTCGAAAACGGTTCACGTGGTCTAAATTTATCCGCTAACATACATAAAAAAAATATAAAAAAATGTTTCGACGAATTGATAACCTACTCCTTTTTTTGAAGTCGGTTAAAAAATTATGCAGCGCCTGTGTTGTCGCCGGGGACTAGTAGGACGCAGTGGACGAAGCTACAGACGACATGCAGCACCCCGACCAGCCGCGGAATGTCTTCTAATGTCGCCGGAGCATCATCTCCATAGCGAGACCCAAATTTTCCCCGTCAGGCAGGGAGCATAACATGCAGCAAGAAGTTCTAGGTCTAGACGTGAGCACCCAAACAGACAGTTACTTGATGCAGAGCCTCCACCTCGGCACATCAGAAGACATCTCTATGAGCCGAAGGACGAATTCCAGCACTAAGTGCAACAACCGCTGGACCCGGGACTGTAACGACTGGCAATCAACGACGTTCACAGGGCGGCTGTTAACACCTTTATAAACTGCCGTCCTGTAAATGCCGTCATCAGACTCCAAACGCCATCTGTAGATGATAGTGAGCTTCAACTGCCAAGAGAGACCCGCTTAACTCTGATTCAACTACGGTCTGATTATTGTAGCCGTCTCAACTGGTTCTTATCGAGACTCGGACCCGATATTCCCAATGAGTGTCCAGCATGTGGATATTCCCCGCAAAACATCTCATCACATACCCACTCAACCCAACTCAGCTAACACATCTCTGTCTCTGGTCTGGTCCCGTCGAAACAGCACGCTTCCTGGGCCTACCGTTAGTTGAGCTTGACGACAATGATTGAAGGACTATCCGGTCTTAGCAGGGCTAAGTAAGCCGCTATAACAACACTAATTTCGAGATCGATAAATAGCGGAAAAGATTATTTCGAGATCGATAAACAGTGATAAAGATTTATTTCGATATCGATAAACATCCAAAAAGACGTATTTCGAGATCGATAAACAATGATAAAGTTTTATATCGAGTTCAATAAATATCGATGAACACGTATTTCGAGATCTATAAAGATCGAAAAATATATATTTCGAAATCGATAAACATCGATGAAGATTTATGTATATACATATATAAAAATTTATATCGATAATAAAAACTATAAATATATCAGTTCATACATATTTAGATCGATTATTAAAACATTTGCATGAATATCGATAACAAAATTGATAATTGCATTGGTAAATGTAGGCATACATGCATACTCTGTGAGATAAATTTTTCCGATCACATTTGAAAATCTAAAACAAAAATAGTAAAAGTTAAAATTAAAAAACGATTTAAATCCAAAAAATATCAGATATTCAGTTAAACATAAAAAAGCCTATACAAACACAAAATCTCGGAACTTTTTTTTAACTGCAAGGAAAATGCGGCCGCATATTTTACATAAATAATTTATTATGCTCCGCAGGCTTGGCTGCTTCTCTTCAGGATCACGTTATGGCTTCACGCAAGTATAAGGAGGAGCATGAAGAACGTCAGCGACGTGCTGCAGCAGTTTCAACCAACAACAGCAACAGCGACCTACATAACCAACACCTTCATCATAATCATCATCAGCAGCAGCAGCAATATGTTCATAATCAGTCGCATCATTACCAAAGCCCACAGGCCACAAATACCACACCCAACAAGGTGGAAAGTAAGTACTTTTATTTCGTCGCTACTCTTTCATCACATTTATGAATAATCAACATTTCACTTCTCTCTCCAAAATAACAGTTGGCGTTAAACGTACTTCGCCCATGGCAAACAATCAACAGCCACGCCCCGCTAAAATGGCACACTACAACGACAATGTAGCTGCGCACAATCACCACCACCACCAACAGCAGCAGCAGCAGCTTCAACAACAACATCTCAGCAACAGCAATCTATATGCGAATATGAATGGAGTTAGTAGCAGCAGCAACAGCGGCAATGCATCCGCCTCAGCCGGCACATCGCTATCGCCATCATCTCGACGCAATCTAAAAGTGCCACTCGAACCATTACTAATGAGTCCGGAAATCAATTCGATAATGAGCGGTGGCAGTGCTGGTGGTGATGAGCGACCGTTGCAGCTATCAGGCGCAGCAGCAGCGATGTCTCGCCAACAGCAACATGAGCAGCAGCAGCAGCAGCAGCAGCAGCAGCGATGACGACGACACCGCACAGCACAACACCGATTGTGGGTGGACGCGCCGGTGATGATGGTAAGAATTGATTAATTGTTTGCAACACAATTATTACCGAAAAAGCACCAAGCGTCACTGTTCATCTACGCTTAGAGTAGACCAATAGTCAGAGTCACCCATCAATCAGCACAACAATTAAACGTACTGTATGCACTCGAACCGGAAGTACTAAGTACATAGTATACATAGAAGCGTAGTCTAATCAAAAACTTGAATCGAAATAGCTCGATATTCAATGTACCTGAAACACTTTGATGCCCGAATAGTAATAGTGACGATAAACGAAAGTTGCCGCGACACCCTAAAAGACTGCCATCATCACCACCACCACCACCACCACCACTACCACCACTTACCTATAATCATATAAACATAAGCACAATAAACCTAACCGCATAATGCCAAATTGCCACCAAATACTAACTGGATTGTTGACAATACTAGATACCGCTCGCTAAAAAGTGTGCTGTTATGTTCCGTACGGCCGTTCCGTCCGCTTTTGTGTTAATGTTATTGTTGTTGTTGACTCGAATGCTGTATGGCCTTTTTATTGATTATAATTTCTTTGTTAAAGAAAATTGTTTATGCCTTTTAAGCTAAATTTTGTAATATTTTTTTTCTTAGAAAAATTTGCTCATATCAATTAGTTTTTATTTCATTAGTTCATTTTTAAAATCTAATAAACAAATTGGCTAAGCATCAATTTTTACTAATAAGCTTACTGTTAATTTTTTTTACATATTTTTGATTTTGCATTCATTACTTACAGCAACAAAAAAAAAACAATGCCTTTATTTAGTTTATAAGCACTTTATTACACCGTTCAAATTATACTTCTTGGTTTGTGACACTGATTTTCTTAATTTTGCGCTTTCATACATATTCAGTTTATGTAAATTTCAAAATTTTTGTATGCATTAAAATTTGATCAACGTATTTTTAATGTGAACGCACACAAACGCTCTTTTATTTTTTCCTGTTTCACCTAATTTCTTTGGTGTTTTGGTTTTCACTCTGAGGGTGCATGGGTTTCCTTTTTTTCACATTTGCATTTCTTTTGGTTATTTTAAAGTATATGGGTAATATTTTCGAGAAATGGGTTGGAAATCATCTTCGGTGCGAATTAGGTAAAAATACTAAAATAGCTGAAAAAGGTATTTTATTGTAGATCACCACAAGACATTACTAGGTGTTTTTCCTTCAAGCAGAAAAGCCTTGAAAAGCGCAAAAATCTCTCGAAAAATATTTTAGAGTTTTGAAACAACGCATTCACTTTTTCTAAAGGGCAACGCAATTGGAAGAACTTCTAAGAGAAGGTCTTATTGGAAAGCCCTTCCGGAAAGCGTTTTTTGTTTTTTTGTTTTTAGAAGGGCTCCTCATGGGGCGAGTTATAATAATGCGCACGGACGGAAAGACGGACAAATAGCCATGCCTAAATCGATTCGTATCTTCATTCCGTGCTCTCTAAAATCTGAATGCTTAAGGATAAGCAATGGAACATTCCCAACAAACATTTAAGTTAGAGAATAATTAGAAAACGATTCCAATTCAAATATGTTTCTCTAAGGTAGATGGTTAGAAGATGATTAGAGAAGCTGTGGAGAATTATAGCATTCTTTACAAAAATGGGACTTAGTTCTCGATATCGAGGAAAAGGTGAAATATCCAATCGTATTCTAACATTGAACTCTAATTGGTTTCTAATGTCTAGTGTTTTTCTAATGATTCTCTGATCGAATTCTAACATAGTTCTCTGTTCTTTCAGAATTCTAATGTAAAATCAAATGTTTCTCTAATGTTAGAGACTGTGTTTGCGCTAGGTTGAGAAAATCTCGACATGTCATTTGAAAACATGTTTGCATTTATGGAAGCAACAGATAAAGGAATTTTAAGCTGCACTTTGAAGAAATCTTGTAAATCGTGCTTTAAGGCTGGAGTCAAGCAAATCAAATTTGGCCGACTAGCAGAGGCCCAATAGTAATTTTTTTTAAAAACTTCCAAAGAAAAAAGGTACCGTTTGAAGCCGAAAAAACATCAAGCCCAATGACTAAAGGTTCTGGTAAACGATGGGAATAATTC
>JAPVRG010233505.1:0-10169 GCA_029783565.1 Rhagoletis cerasi | reverse complement strand
CAATGGCCACTACTGCCTGAGTGCTTGGAAAAATTTGTTTGTGATTTTTCCGGCCACCCATAATTCCATTCCATTCCATTCCACTTTTCTTCAACAAATGACCCTCATCTTAGCTGAAACCAATACATTTGTTAGACCAAGGTCTTTCTGGACGAAGGTGGGCCAAATGCGATGAAAACTTAAAGAGCTAGAACGTTTCTGTCCATTCGCACGGCATAACCAAGCCAGTGGAGACGCTATATTTTAATCTGCTGCACGATGTCTATATGATTGTTATGCTCATACAGCTCATCGATCCATCGTCTGCGGTATTCGCCGTCGCCACCGCGCAAGGGCCAGTAAATCTTCCGCAGAATCATTCTCTCGAAAATTTTAAGAGCCAACACATCAACAGATGCTTTCGTTGTCCATGCTTCTGCGCCATATACCAGCTTACACCATACTTTGAATGACTCAAAGAGTGTGATTTTTGTGCGATGTGTGATTGTTGTGCTTGTGCTACCCATGAATACGTATACAAGAGGTTGCATGCAGCAATGCAGAGCAACAGTCGGCAAACTCACGCAACAACAGCATATATAGTATATATCACAAGCCGCTATAGTCCTAGCAAGTGCCGACAGGAAAGGCACTCTTCTTCGGTTCCATTTTATGTTTCATTTTCGCACTTTTGGGTACTCCGTTATGGAAAAGAGTGCGCAGGGCATAGCAGGCGATAGACGTATATAGTAGATAGAAGTAAGTGGAACTGCGACCGAGGGTTGCGTGCCTTTGTTGTAGATACTCGCACGGGCATTTATTTAGTTGTAGAAAAGAGAAGTGAGTAGATGAATACACTAAGGCACATATGTATACGCATATTTGAGTGTGTGTATAGGTAAGCAGCAAAGAAGCAAAAGCAAAGCAGCAGAAGTAGAATCATAAAACTAGGCAGTTGCCTAGTGGCTGCAAAGCGAAATTGACTGCGATTTTTCGCTGTTGAAGAATCTAGGATTTTACAACAATTTTTTATATGCAAAGAAAAAAAATTTATTTATAAGCAGAACAATTTCTAAATTAGCAATTAGTGATTTTTTAAGATTAAAGCAAAGTGAATTAAAATGCATGAAATTGGTATACTTATGTACGCTATGCAGCAATAGTGAGTTAAAAGTGACAAAGTGTATACTTTTTTACGTGTTTGCAGACAATTTTTGTATTGACTATAGAGAAATTTTCTAAAGCAAAAAAAAAACATAATATATGCGTTTAAAATGTTTTAATTTCAAGTAATGGGCTTTCAAATTAAAGTGTGTATGTGTTTCGCTGCCTCAGTGGGCAAAAACCAAAGCTAATTAAAACAAATACAAAAAAATCGTGCAATTAACGCCACAGCTAATGCAAGACTAGCTTTTATTTGCTGAAAAGCATGGGCAAATTAACTTTGGGCGACCGAAACTCTGTTTAAAATTTTACTGCTAAAAATCAACAAATAAACGTAAATTTTGCAGCATAAAGCCGATTTACGCGCGCACGCCCTTAAATAGGCTACAAATTTTTTATTTTCTCTTAACTATTTGTAAATGTGCTCATATATGTACGTATGTATGTACCATCTATGTATGTATGCACATGCATGTGTTTATGGTCAGTAAAAAATATTACTTCACTTCCTTAAGTATGTAATAAAATTTTATGTTCGAAATTTTCGTGGCATGCCCCATAATCGCAGAGAAAAAATGAATAAAATCGACCAGAAACTGCCAACTATGAAAAACTACTACGTGCTTTTCTACAACCGCTACTACCACTAAAGCAAAAGAAAATTTAATGGGCATGAACCAGACGAGACAGAGACAACTTCGAGGGCATGTTCAAGTGAAGGGGATGATGTGAAGTTTTTGTGTTGGAGGGAATGCAAACAAAATTAAAAAAAAAAAAAATTTATGACAAAAAATCTCACACGCACGCGAATAAATGTTATGTGCTATAAAAAAGGACAAACAAGTAGAGGAAATTTTTAACTTTCCATGCATTAAAGAGCAATTTCACCTTTTGCTTGTATCTGTGTGCGTGTAGGATATGCAAAAGCGGAAAGAAATTGCATGAAAATCAGCAAAAAGGTAGTGGATCACAAAAGAAAAAGAGGAAAATCCATGCACAGCTGAGCACCGGGCATGGCCACCTGCGGCTTCTCGTTACGCCTGTACGTATGTAAATATGCCAGTCAACGTGCAGTGAAACAGCATAGAAAGCACAAACGCACACACTAGCATTATTATGCACAGACACGTGTAAATTATACGAATGGAGTTTTACAGCGAATCCGGCATTAATTCTAGCGGAATTTCACAGCTAAAAGTGAATAAATTTTTTCAAACAAAAATTAAGAAAAATAATGACAAAGTGAAATTTTTCGACTAAATCGCAGTTTGCTAGAAATTAACAATTAAATGTTAAAAAAAAAATGTGAGAGAAAAAATGTAATTAAAAAAATATTAAAATTTTGATTGACTAAAATAAGGCATAGCTAGGCGTAAAAAAATATTGAAAAATTTCTATGATGTTCGGTGGTTTATATGAAAACATATGTATGTATGTATAAATGTAAGTGAAAACAAAAAAAAAACGAATCTAAAATTTTTTAAAAATATATGTATGTATGTGATTTTTTTGTTCTTTAATTTTTACTGCATAAAAATTGTGTCAAAAATGGGTTTGTAGTTTCTGAAACACAATAAAATACAAATAAATTGTTCAAAGGAACGGGTTTTATCTGCGTAAAAATTGTCAAAATGGACCCTCTCCTTATCTAAATTAAAAAAAAAAACAATCAAAATAAATTAACAGTGCACCCTGCACGCTAAAAGTACTGGATAACCCACTTATAATCGTTTGGCTTTTTGGATAAAATAATAAATGTCTAATAGTAAAATGCATTATAATTTCGTAAAAATACCCAAATTTACTGAAAAGGTCATAAATTACTCATAAGAGCAGCAAAGAAAAAAAGTTTAAGTGAACAAGTAATACAACCGCCATTTTTAAACAATTTAAAGCACGCCTAAAGCTATGCTACATATTTTCCGCATTCCACTTCAAACCCAACAAAAATATCTTTCACGCATAATGCTATGAAAAACGTTTAACACATGCAAAAGAAAGCAAGGAAAACAAAAAAGCATATCGTTAAGAAGACAAAGGAGTAGCATTTACAACAACGATGGCAACAAAGCCAGAAACAATGCGCAGCAGTCATAAAAATACAAAACCAAAAAGCCAAAAAACATGCTCGCAGGTCGCAGCTTTTGAAGAGCAATAAAAAATACGCAAACATTGCAACCAAGCAAGAAACACAAAAAAGGGGAAAAAACAAAAAATAAATAAATAAAAGCCAAAAAAAAACAAACTAAAGTTAAACAAAAGCAAACCAAACAAATCAAAACTAAAAAACAAAAATATACACAATCAAGCATTTGTTTCAGAATCCTTGCCCTCAACTCCAATAAAAATGTCCAAATTCAAAAATACTCAACACGTTGGCCCACACTTCCCCACTGCCGCTCAACCGGGTGGTAGTCGCGGTCTAACTGCTGCAGCTGCTGCGGCTTTTGGTCGTGGTAGTGCCACCAGCAGTGGTCGCAATAGCGCTTGCAGCTCGGGTAGCGTCTCACCCATACCGATAATAGCGATTAGCACCGGCGATGAGTCGTCTGAATCGGAGATTGAAGCAGAGCCAGCACGTATTTTTCATCGTCGTCTCTCAACGAAGCGGAATATTAATTCAACGGTAAGTTTTCACTTAATTAGTTGCATATTATGGGTGCAGTTCTTTTGCGGTGTGTGTAAAGTTTCTGCACTCTTGAAGTAATTTGCATTTATACATACATACATATATGAGTGCGTGAATGCGTGAACAACTAAAACTATGACGTCTTAGAGTAACCCAAAACTTTAAAATTATTTCAGAATCTTGGTTTGAGTCTGCAGTAGATAATCTTCAATCAGTTACCGAATGTTTCGTCAATTTCGACGGGACGTGGGTGCAAATGACAGAGATATTAAAGAGTCTCTCTTTGCAAATTGTAAAGATCGCAAATAAATTTCAAAATATATCTGAAAAGGTGAAGAGCCTAATGCCTGGTTTCACAGTCCATGCCTAATTAAAATCTTAGCTAAGCATCATTTGAAACTGAGTAATCGTGCATGGTGAAATGGTACTTAGCCAAAGAACGTCAACCTATAGGAAGAGACAACACCTTGAGGTGTAGCGAGTGAGTATAGAAGGGTTGCCACAAAAATTGTTTGGATATACGGTCTTTGGCTTAGCTAAGATTTTTAATGTGAAACCGGGCATAAAACTTTGTTTTATTTTTTTATTTTTTCTTCTGAAATCTTGTGGGAGTAACGTACTATGGCTTTTCAACCAAATAGCTGGATGCTTTGACAGAGTTGCAAGCCGCCAATTGGCCAAATAAGTTTTCAAAGTAGATCAAAGCAAATTTAAATAAGCAAGGCGTGCCAAGCAAGCCTGTATTGGGCCAACACCATAAGACGAGACACAAGGTTTCACATGGGCTGGTTACCCTATCTCGAATTCGGGTTCCTCACAATCAAACTAATCATATCGGCTGTAGCAGAAAATATTATATAGAATAAATACATACTTAACGTGGTACTTTCTAAGAGAGAGTAGAAAAGTTCTATGACCTCACGTGAATAATGAATACGAGGGTAATAAGCAAACAAAACCAATTGAAGATTAATAAACCCATGTTAAAAACAAATGAACAACTTTTAATTATACGCAAATTAAGTAAGCATCAGCCGAATTAGTAAATTTAAGAGGACTATGCTTATTTATCTTAAGTTGATATGCCGAGTGCTTTGGAGAATAACTCATTTCGGCCGCCAATTAAAACAGTCCTAAATTCTTAACAACTACCAAATGCGTCTTAAGAATAACTCCCAAATTCATAAAAAATAAAGCAGACTTGCTTTATAAATCGAAAGTTTTTATGAAAATGTCACTTTATAGAGCTCTTTAAATCTATTTATGTTTTATGAATAAGGCCATAAGTGGCCGCTGTGGCGTAGTGATGAGCAGTGCGCGCTTCCACTCCGCAGGCCTGGGTTCAAGCCCTGGTCAAAGCAACATCGCCAAAAATGTAGAACAAAAGGGGGTTTCTTAACAGCGGTCGCCACTTGCCAGACAATGGCAAACCTCCGAGCGTATTTCTGACATGAAAAAGCTTCTCATAAAAATACAATCGCCGTTCGGAGTCGGCGTAAAACTGTAGGTCCCTCCCCTTTGTGTGACAACGTCAAGGCGCACGCCACAAATCGGAGGAGAAGCTCGGCCAATCTATTATTATTATTATTAAAGCCATAAGTGTATAAATGTGTTATTGGGTGCATCTGAGCATACTCCTTGGCATATAATGTTGCTCATACGCAATGTAGTACATGCAACTATTGATTTCAACGCCGGCATATAAAGTACAAGCAAACATGAAGGAGAAAAAAATTAAAATGAGTTTTGAACTTAACCCAAATTGTCCCAGATTAATTTTTTTTAGATTTTTTTGCTTTCTTCTATATACAGGGTAAAAGTAGCTTTAAAGTAAAGGAAAAAATATGACTAAAAATTTGGGAGATGTATAGTTTGTCCGATATCGGCCGTTGCCATATGGCAACACGGGGCGAATTCTAATTGGATTTTTAGGAGACGGTTTTTAGTTAAAACATAAAACAATAAAAACATTATTTATAAGTTTTAATACATTTATTGATAATACATGCATATTCTAGCTTCATAGCAGATGTAGCAGTTAATTTTTGGTATAAAATGTAGCAAAATATTTCAAACATAAACCCACACCACATTTTACACAGGTTACGCGTCTTATAGTTTCACATGCTTCACCAGCACAACGACGTTTTTTGTCAATTTGGATGGGCACGTGGTTTAGTCCATCGTATCGAAGTGTATGTGTGACTGAATCTTCTGGGTTGCTTCTACGCATTTCATTCACATGTCGGCCAATTCGCTTTGGGGTTTCTCCGTAATGCTTGCAGTAATACACAGAGATTTCTCGTCTAAACTCTCATTGGCTTATGGTAGCTCGGTCAGATGATCTGCACAACTGCCAAAAATTTTGCACATAGGACTCAAGCCATGTAAAAATGGAACTCCACTACTTATTTTCTTTATATGCTATGCGGTAAAGTGAAATGTTTTGATCCATACGATCAACACCTCACTTGTAATTTTTATACTTGGTGATTGCTGCTGGACGGGGAAAACTGGTTTAATTACTCAACTGCTTTGAAAATCGCTGTACAGTCCCCAACGGGTGGATCCCAAATGCAGTAGACGCTATATACACGACGCTATAATCCATCCATTTAGTAACCCGAATTCCTTCCTTCTCCAATGACGTACATATGTACATAGGTGCCTCGTTTATATTTGCACAAAAGCAACCAACATTCAAATCAAGTGTCGAAATTTGGCGCCCAATTGCTAACTCGATTTCACCTTGCGATTTTAACTGTTCAGTACAAATGTCATCCGTTAAGTAACCTTCAGCTTCTGGTGGCTGGTTATAAATAGCTTTCGGTTGAGCCGACTCATCCTCCAACTCATCTAGAAAATCTTAAGCCTTCTTCAAAGTTAATTTCCTAGAAAGCAATAAAATATATTGAAATATATTTATAGTGTTCATATTACACCTTTTCGAACAGTATTTCAGAAAAACATTTGAGCTTTTCTGAAATACAATTGTGTTTTTCTGAAATACATTTGAGCTTTTCTGAAATACATTTGTCCCTTTCTGAAATACATTTGTGTTTTTCTGAAATACTGTTGGAAAAGGTGTAGGCACAAAAACGCAACATAAACGGCAACCTTTCTAACAAACAGTTCAAAATTAGGTAAAAAATAGGAACAATTCACATTACGCCCGTGTTGCCATATGGCAACGGGCGTAAAAAACACTTAAATTATCCAACATGCACGATTGTTTTGTATTGTTACATTTTTCCTATAGAATCACTAATATATTAACTACTTTTTTATCACTGTCATATTTTGAAAATAAAAATACGTTTTCTATAAATTTACGCTTTCTTTTTCATATATGGCATTTCGATGGTTTTCTAGCACTTCTTATTTTATTTAAAGAACACACGTGTATTACACTCGATAGACATCAAGACACTGCCGGAAGCGTAAGTGCTTTAAAAGCGACACCTTTTAGCAATTAGTTAACGTACATAAAAGCATTTTTAAACAGACGGTTTTTGTTTTATATCCTCTCATACATGATTTATTTTGCGTTGCCATATGGCAACACGATGTCAATTTGGGTTAAAAATAATACACAAGATTTGCATAAGTTTCAGAAATTCACATACCAATGTATTTCCACATAATAAGTATATAAAAATGGTTAGATATTATAAAGAATGGCAAGACTGGTAGGCAGGCATGTGACTCTGCTTGAGCTGAGCGGTTTTTCTTTTTTTTTTTCAAGAAAATATAACCTGCACGTAGCCAAGCAGAAAAAGAGCCACTGAATACTGGAAAAATCATTGTTATACCGGCTGTTAAGAGTCTGGAGACTGATTTGTCTCGACCACGATATACTTTATTCGACAATGTATTTTTTCTAAGTAGCTATATATAATTTTGAGAAAGGGTTTTTAAATACCAAAAAATGTATGTACAAAAAATGTTACAGTAAATTATGACAAAAGATTAGTGGTACAGAAAATGAGTGGAATGAGACATACACAATCTTAGCATATGTGAGTACGTATGTAGTGCTCAAGTGAGAATTGAGTGTAAGTGACAACTATTGAAAACAGCCGCAAAGCCAAACTGCTGGGTCCTATACATTGCAGCGATTCCCAACATCCTCCGCCCGTGGAAAGTTGGTGCTTTCAAGATGATCATCTAATGGCAGCAAGCATAGTTTAGCGATAGCTCTTTTCGTGAGTCCTGAACCTGTTTGCAACCTTGCTACGCGCGCTACAACACCGGCAATAAATCAATGCAAAACAAAGCAAATCAAAAGCGCAAACAGAGAAAATTTAGATGTACAACTGTTGAATAACGAAACGTTAAACAAAGAAAGAACATGATACAAGCATATACGCATGTTATGTATGTTTTTATTTCTTCACAGTATGCTGAGTTCATTTTTGGTCGAAGAATTTTTGTTCAACATTGTTTGTTTTTCTCTTGGTGTGACATATTAATATCTTCTATTATTTCGTTTCATTAAGTCAACATTGGTGACTTGTCCTCTTTATTTCTCTGCGACTATTTATTTTCATTTATATGCCGATAACAATTTGGCCTATCATAAACAGGTAAGTTTAAGTATTTCAAACGTGGGACTCTGCAATAAGAAAACCAAAAACTCAATCATAAAATGAATATTCAAATCCATATCATTTTTCACATTTGAAAAAAGATGGACACAAAGTAATCGTTTAGGGTAAAATTTTGATAAGTTTTTTCGTACGAAATAAACGAACCACATATGAGCAACAATAAAACGAGTAACCTGCACACAGCGTATGAGTTATGTTAGCGAGTGCTATGCAGGCCTGCCAACTTGGCTCAAACCGTGCCATCTTTGGCCCTATTATACTTCAAATGGCATCTGATTTCTTAATTTGGCACAAGGGGCCAAAATAGCACTTTTGAAAAATAGTAATATTTAATCCATATTTGGCCGCTGGTCGATTTTTCGACCACCAACTTTGAAAGCCCATATCTTTGCAGTTAAGTTTAATTTTTTTATCTGTTTTCACAAAAATTTAATTTTGCATTTCTTTAACGAGACTTTCGTAAAAGGATGGAAAAAGTATAATTTATGTGTTTTTTGTTTCAATAAAAAACGGGAAATAAAAAAAATAGTTTTATTTTTAATTGTATACGATGACAAAAGACCAAATTATAAAAATCTATTAAACAATTCAACGCACGTCCTTCAAAAAGGGTATCCAGAAATTGTCCCTTAACCAAAAGTGCGACATCGTCTGCATAGGCGATCACCTGACAGCCCACTCTTTCCAGTTTCTCAAGAAGGTCGTTTACGACCGCGATCCAGAGCAGGGGCGAGAGAACACCACCTTTCGGAATGCCCCTGTTGACTCTACGCTGAGCGCAGGTGCTCCCCCACTCCGCCACGACAGTTCTGTTGCGAAGCAGACCGTAAATGAGCCTTGTTAGGATGTTGTCAACCTCCAGCTTCTGAAGAAACCTCACTATTGCCTCCGGAATGACGTTGCTAAAGGCCCCCTCGATATCGAGGAAGGCTCCTACTGCATATTCTTTATGAGTGAAGGCTTCTTCTATACACTTTACTAATGTATGTAAGGCGGTATCCACCGACCTTTGCTTGCGGTAAGCATGTTGAGCTCTCGAAAGACGGTCATGAGGAATCTCGTTTCTTATGTGCAGGTTTATCAGTCTCTCCAGCGTTTTAAGGAAAAACGAAGACAGGCTGATAGGCCTAAAATCTCTAGGGGAAACATAGGCCCTTCCGGTCTTCGGGATAAACGCAACTCTGACTACCCTCCAAGCCTCGGGGATGCAGCTGCGCAGGTATGATGCCATCGGTCCCCGGCGACTTGAAGGGTTTGAACGAATTTATCGCCCATGTCATGTGACGATCGTCCTGAAGGGCGGAGAGGGAGGTGCAACCCCCGTGCGTTATCAAGGAGAAGCTTTAGTGACTCCTCACTGCTCATTGTCCAATTTCCTGCCTCGTCCCTCAGGTACCCCAAGGGTACGGGACTTCTCGCGAGTATAAATCTAAGTCTGGATGATTCATGGCAACCTTTTACGCTTTCGCAGAAGACTTTCCATGACTCCCTCTTCGCTTTTGTAATTTCGGACTAGTATATCCCCAGTCCAACTTTATAAGGTCTCCAGTCAGAAGATAAGCCACTTGTAAGAGTTTTTCATAATATCTATGAATACAAAATAAATGCTGCCAAATAACACTGTCCAACAGCATTTTTGGAACAGAATAGCGACCCTATAATTCTGAAAGGGTATGTTGAGTAGATCATTTTTGTAGAACAAACTTATGGTCCAGCACGTCTGAGTTTTTTTTTACAGTGGGTCAAAGTTTTCATTTTTTGGTCGAAGGGAGCATTATACTATATGA
>JAPVRG010233500.1:0-10068 GCA_029783565.1 Rhagoletis cerasi | reverse complement strand
AAATAATATTTCTCAGTCCCATAGAATTTGTTTTGATAACTTTTGATTTCGAAATTTTAGCAAGTCATTATAAACAATTTATGAAATTGAAAATGAAAAGCGTGGGGCGCACGTAATAGACCTGAATTGATATGAAAAGTAATACATGTATGTATGTGGATATCGATCGCTTAAAATCGATCTCAAATTTGTACTTGCGCTGTAGAAATTTTTGGTCTACGTTAGGTAGTTTGACAGTTGTCAATTAAATATAATGCTTTGTATTGCATGCGCTCCACGTTTTTCATTTTCAATATCATAAATTATCAAAACAAATTCTATGGGACTGAGAAATATTATTTTCTAATTTTTAGTCTATTTATAAAAGCGTTGTATATTTAAAAGTTTTTTTTATTTTATTTTTATGAGAAGCTTTTTCATGGCAGAAACATAGATAGATTTATTAGAGGATGTGCACTGCGACCTTAGGTCTATTGGCAGAAACATACTCGGAGGTTTGCCATTGCCTGCCGAGGGGCGACTGCTGTTGAGAAAAAACTTGTTTCTCATTACCTAATATGAATTTTTACATGAGCTATAATTTAGAAACTTAAGTTTTAAAAAACGTTTTGCTAAAAAAACTAACACTTTCGGACTCTGTTGGGAAATAATAATGATTTTATTGCTATCACAAGTCAGTAATAAGGAAGAACCGATCACATACTTGACCCAGATGCATAGTGTCACAACACAAGACAAAACAAAAGCAACTTCTTTATTGTTTTAGAAGAAGAGAGAAGAAAACATGTATTTTAAATAACAACAAAAATGCTGCTTCTAAATAACAATAAAATATACAGATGTAGTAAAATTGTACTCGTATATATTTCTAAAGATTTGAAGAATCATATTGCCACTTCAAAAGAGTTTTAGAATTGAAAGGCGTCTGAATACCTCTGGCTATATTTGTTTCAGATACATATGACATAATGTAATTAGAATTGATGTAGACAGTATTAATTAAGCTTTACAAATTTACAATTTGTTATATTAAATAAATAAAAAATGTTGACTTAAACTACCGGATTTGACCGAAAATGGAGTGCTTAAGGCGCTTTGTTATTTTTAAACAAAATTTTTCTTAGACATTTATGTATTAGGTAATGCTGCCAATACATGGATTATTGATTGTTTGTTTATTTGTATGAAAATTGGTTGTGCCTTTCAAATCTTTAATTTGAAGCGACAACAACAAACAAATAAACAAAGCATCGAATGAAGTGAAATAGATTGATGATTTAAAATAGCATAGTGACTAAATATCAGCAAAGAATTTTAAGAACATAAAAATTTAAATTTGAAAAAGAAATACATATACATATACATATCGATGGTCCTCTGCAATAACGACACAATTCAAAATTAAAAAAATAAAAACCCTTACTACTGTTAAGTGTCTCATGTCGCTAATCCTTGTCTTATCCATGTCTGATCCTTAGTAAAGTGAGTAGTAAGGATTACTAAAGCATATGGTAAAGATTAGATATGGATCAGACAAGGATTAGAGACATGAGCCACTTAACAGTAGTAAGGGTTTTTATTTTTTTAATTTTGAATTGTGTCGTTATTGCAGAGGACCATCGATAGGCACATATGTATGTATGTATTTCGCGATAAAATTATTTTTAGAAGGAAGAACAGTAATTTTTGTTTGACCTCAGGGGCAGCTCAAAAAGCAGATAGATGGATGTGGTGATGAGTCTGTAGTGGCTATTGACCATTTTCTTTATTTAAATAATAAAGCATAGATTTCTTTGAAAGTTAAGATGAGATGACGTATATACATATTTTATTTGGTTAATAAATGAGCGTAGCAATCAAATTTGTTAAAGAGCAAAAAACTTACGAGCAGCGTTAAACAATAGGAAGTTATAGACAGTTGGGCAGCTGGTAAGAAGTAGAATTCATTACAAAAATTTCAACCAAATATGTTTGTGGGTTTGCACAAAAAAAAAACGAAAAAAAACTTTGAAGAAAAATATTGCAAAAAGAAAAGAATGTTGTCTTCTTCCTTGAAAAGAATAGCTAACTTCCAGCGAGCCAACTTAATCACAGCCATAAGCGTTTGTGCTGGAAGTTGACGTGTTGGGCAACAACTTAATAAAGCTTAATAGGCATTAGAATGTTTGCAAAAACAAAAAAATATGATCATAAGTAGTGCCCAGCTGCTGGCAGAAAGTGCGAGTGATCTTGTCAATGTGCCCATCCATGTGTATAATCCGCTTCTAAGTATGTACTTGTATGTAAACATCTTTGCTAGCTTGGAAGCTTTCGCAATTTGTACTCATACATATATTATCTACATTCATTGGTAGTATTCTAAATTTACAGCTGGCCATAAATTGATTATCTTAATTAATTTTCTAATATTAAAATTCAATAGAATTATTTTCAAGCACACATTCACATTTATAATGTCATTTATGCATAGCGAAATTTTTAATTGAAAAATAATTGCATTTGTGTTAAAAATGCCAATCGAAATTGCTTAGAGTGTTGGAGGATGTTTGGCTTGTCACAGCAGAAAAAAAGAGCAGAGAATGTGTGAATGTGTTTCTACTGTTTATTAAATGACATACAAGTTAATGAGTAATGATTTGAACGATTATAAAAAAAAAATTGATATTATAATTGCTACCAAGTAATAAAGCTATTGTGATGCATACATATGAAAAAACAAAAATTATACACAGTAAAGCACATTAAAAATAAAATGTGATTGAGTTGTTTCTAATCAGATAAGTATGTGGCTGATAGAGTGGTTAAAGCTGGTGTGATGGATATTTTTACTAATTTTGGAATGATTGAAAAGACTCATTAGCTGTTTAATTTTACTACACCTACCATGACGCTTGCAATTAATGGCAGGTTGTTAGGCAGATTTGAAGGGATAAAAATATAAAAAGTTGTCTGCATCTTTCTTTCATTTTTTTTTTAACTGTGCATGATGTAACTGATATGCTATGCGAGAGCTATTGTTTGAATTGAATTGTTTATTAACCTTTTTTAAACAACAAAAGTTTATGTATTCCATTAAATGTACTTGGGTAAATAAACTGATATACACAGATTAAGGCTTGAACAGTTTTTCTCAGAAAGCTTTTGTTGCCACTAAGGAAACGTTTTTGAACTTTCGATATTCTAGTGATCTAGCTTTTCACCTAAGGGACTTCGTGACGCCCCGAAGAAAGAATAGAGCGATGTATTTTGGAACGAATTTACGTCATCCCTTGTCAAATTTGGTTTGGAGTCTCCGTTTGCTCAACCAAAAAGAATTTAAAAGAATAGGGCCTCTATAATAATCTAGCACTTTATTCTGCTAACTAATGTGTAAGAGTCTAGGGTAGTTTGGTAAGGTTCTTGGAATTTTTTTAGCAGCTGGCTGCTGAAAAGTGAAGATGTTGAAAAATTAGACACTGTGAGTCGTCTTTCAGACTCGTAAAGTACTTGAAAGCAAATCTCGTTCATTCTCTTTTGTGTTTTCTTTTTGCTTTCACACGCGTCTACTTTATTGAATTCAAGTTCGGGGTAATTTGAACGGGAAGCAACGAAAAGATTAAAAGAGACATAAAAACTTGAAACGACTTGACGGTACGGTGGTATCTGTACTTTTCCTCCCTCTTCTCACCTCTTTCGCCAACGAACGAGCAGACTTGAAAGCAATACTTGACCCTTTTGAAAGGCGACTGACTCTACTTTCCAAATGCAACGAAAAAATCTACAATAGTCATGCCTTTTTACTGAGTAGGTTAATGGCCAATATCGAGGAGTTCCTCAAATTGGAAAATACAGCTACTAATGTCCCCGTCATTATTAGTGCTAAGTTAAGGTCGATATCCTAAAAATAGAACACCGTAGAAAAATTATATATTGGTACGGAGGGTAAGTGGTACAAAAGCTGAATACATCCCAGCGCGATCGACTAAAACTCTTAGGCAATGGCAGCAACATTGCGCTAACAAGTCGGGGAAGTGTAAACAGCTAGGCTCATGCCCACCTTGCAATCCTTAGTCACCAAAGGTACTATCTTTTCTAGGATAAATACTTTTAGACTCTTAATCGGGAGATGACCATACTTTCTTCAAGTGCAGCCCATTAGAGTAAGGAACGTGTATGTACAAACATTTTCTCAAACAACATACCTGAGATAAAAGCTGCGCCCACTTAAAGTTTCAGGTTGAGCTGAGACAAAGTTTCAATGATGCATTTTAGTCCCCTGATTCAGGAAAAAAATCCCCTAATTTTAAAGCTCACTTCGCGAAGCTCCATCGCTGGCAGTGAAGGTCATCATAATTAGCGCATCTTAGAAGATCGGTTCTTTGAAATTAAGCCAAAGACTACTATCTCAACATACTGCCGCCATGGAGGAGTGAATAAGTTACTTTATTTTCTAGAAACGCTTTCATTTAAGATCGAATACTTCAAAAATAAAAGTAAAGTACAGAAATATCAAGAAACAATCTTAAAAAAGTTCCGAGAAGCCCCGAAAATTTTCGAAAAAATCCCGAAGGATCCCTAAAAGTATGTTAAATGGCATTCCGAAAAATCCAAAATATTTCGAAACATTCCCAGAAGCTCCGAATCTCGAAATTTCCAAAATGATATCGAAAAATTTCTGAAAAATCTCGAAAAATTTCGAAAAAATTTCCCAATAAATTAATTTATGGTACTTCGCAAAATCCCAAAAATTTAGAGAAGTCCAGAAAAAAATCCAAACGATTCGAATCCCAACAGATCAAAAAAAAAAACTCGAGAATTCCGAAAAATTTTGGAAAAATTGCGAAAGTCGCAAAAAGTCCCTAGAAAAAGTCCAAAAAATTACGAAGCATTTAATTTTATTACCAATTTTGTTTTTTTTTTTGGAAATCATGTTCTACAATGAGAAAATATTGTAATGGCTTTGATAAAATAAAAGGATACGAGAATTTTTTCTGTTTTCAGATTTGAAAACAAAGAAATTCAGTTGCTTTTAGTTGCATTCTCTGCTTACTATACATAGTATACGAATTTGCCAGCTTTTTGAAAATGTTCATACCGATCTGCCTGGAAATTTCAGAGAACGTATGTAACTTTCGCGCTCTTGTTAATTGGTAATCTTTTCTTTCGAAATTTCTTGAAAATTTCTGATAGCTTTCGAAAACTCTGGAAACAGAAGCGGTAGAAACCAAAATTAGTTAAGTGGAGTATCTGCTACTACTTTTCCTGTAGAACTTATTTTCGGTCCCAATTTTTTTGTAATCATTCTTATAGTTCATTAACCCGATTTGTTTTACATCAAAAAATGTAAACGATTTTCTACACACATCTTAGAACCAGATGCCAAAATCAAGAAATTTGAGTACATATGTACATATGTATATACTATGTACTACGGTTTGCCTAATTCTACACCAAATCTCCCCAGCGGCACGTTTTATTTATGTTAATTTACACATCTAAGCTGGTTTGTCATATGGAACTTCACCATTTTAAGCTACGTCTAAGTATTTTTGAGCAGCTTTAGAACATTTTAAATGACGCTTAATAAAATCTGGTGATTTATAGTAGAGCAGAAATGCTGAAAAGACGAAAAGGCTGATACCAGAAAGTTGAGGTGGGTGGAGAGCGCGGGTAGATGGAAGAAATTTTGAGCATAAAAGACGATTTAAAATTTTATTTATACAAATATTTATTATTGCAAATGATTATATAGGCGTTTTATGTTTTTTTTCTAGATTTTGTGTGTTTACTTCCCACTCGTATCTAAAATTTCATAACTACTTTCGTCATCAGCTGGAGCAGTAATTCCCCTCTATACGAAAATATTCATAAATATATGCAAATTTATTTATGGAGGCACATACATACGTATATCAGTATTATTTTTTCTTTAGCTGTTCATTAGTTTGTCTCTTTTCGCACAACTTCTGGTTTGTTTCGTTTGCAAATCCGCCTTTGCTGTGCGCAATTCTTTGTCGAAATCACCTCACTCTTAAGTTTTGCCGCGTAGAGCTTAATTGTGAATAAAGCGTTAACATTTTTCAACTTCGGCGTTAATTTAAGCTACCACTCAGCGTTATTAAAGATTTTCGTTTCTGAGTTGGCTTTGATGTGTGGGTGATTTCATATTTTTTTTTTTATAAAAAAATATTCACTTTTTTCCAAATAAGTTTGCGCTATTTTAAATGAGGAAGAGATGCATGAAAATAAATTAAAATAAAATAAAATAAAATAAAACAAAATAAAGAAATTAAAAGTAAGCTAATATAAAATGAGATAACGCGATAAACAAAAAAAAGAAGACCGTAATGATGAAATGGCAGAAGAAACAGCAGCTCAAATTGTCACAACTGGCTGAGCTCGGCAAATAAACTAATCATCTGTATGTACATTAAACTGTACCGGAAAAAAGTTCGCCATATGAGCTTCGAACGGCTCCAGGTGAAAAATACGGCTCCAAATTAGGAACATCATTTAATTCAGACTGAGTTATAGATTAGGAAGCTCAGTGTAAAATAAAGGGATGTTTCGGAGATTCCGCGTGGCAGTAAAGATGTTTAATCTCCACCGTTCTAGTACCTACCTACCAGATCTCAATTCTTATCAGCCTAATGTACCACCCTAATGCCAATAATTAAAGCTCACCAAAAATCACTAAACTTTTGCAAAGGAAGCATTTTGATTATTCCAGTAGAACTATTTTAAACAAATTTTTCTCATTGCCGAAAGTAGGTGTCACCGAAAAATTTAAAAGGCAGGGAACGTAACCGGTATGATTTTTATAATAAAAATTATAATTTAATCGTTATTTTGTGGTTCTTATTTTCTCGTTAATTTTTAATCGTTATGATGTGCTTTTTTTCGATCATCTTTAATTGTTATTTTGTGACTTTCATTTTTTTCGATCAAAAATAATCCTAATTTCGGATCTTAATTTTTTTTTATCATCTTTAACAGTTATAATGGAGGCTGCGTTTTAATGACCAATTTAAATATTTTATGACCAAAAAAACAAATCTGAAAATAACAGTTATAATATGATCGAAAAAATAAAAATCATAAAATAACAATTAAAAATTATCTTAAAAATATAAATCAAAAAATTACGATTTCGCAATGATTTTAAAATAAAAATCCTTCATAATAACGATTGTTTTCGATCTCTGGTAAAAAAGCGGCAACTGGGTTCGGCAAACAAAATTTTTTGTTTCGAAATCGGCTTGCAAAAATACTTTACACCCAGGGGTGTACGTCGAACTTTTCTGTTTGCTTGTAAGGTGGTACGGTCTAATGTACATACATACATATAAGCATATGCATGCGCATCCATATATGTATGTATTTACTCTTCCATGTGCGCTTGTGCGGCTGCTTGTTTAAACACATTTCTTTTTGAATGAAAACGCAAACAACCTGTCGATTAGATAACTCATGCATTGGGATCTCCCTCTGCAAACTGCCAAACTGGCTGGAAGACAATGTCTACTAAAACACGTACATACATACATACATACATATCTATATGCACAAGTGTTATGAGCATTATTCAGGCAGCTTGTTAATACATAGTTACTTACATCAAAAAAATAGTTATTTCTTTTCGGCTTCGAGCGCAGTTAAAACGATTGAGACAAGTTTAAGAGGCGTCCAATGCGTCGGCGGCTGCGCATAACAATAAAGCATATTTTTGCTTACAGGCTTAACTACATACTTATTTCGATGCACCTATGTATGGCTTAGTACAATACCGGCGTGACTGCCTAACAATTGTGGGAGTTTTGTTGTGCTTTTCGCCGGCATCTGAAGCTTATTCGTTTTTATTTCAGCAAACAATTTTTTTTTTGCTTTGCTTTTTGCCATTTCACATGTGTTCATATATTGCGTTCGTATCACTTCTTTTATACGCATTTTTAACTTATTTGCCTTTTCTCTAAAAAAGAGAAGAAAAACTGTGTCACGATACGCTAACAATAGCATCATATGAGCTTACGTATTTCTTGTTTACACAAATTCATGTGCATTTTTTTATAAATAAAATATGGGTTAATGCATGTGTCATAATAGTATGCCAAAAATTATTTTGAAAAATTACAATGCTCATGTATACGCTAATGTTCCCGAAATAGAAGCATGTTTTGTAAATATTTAAATTTTATTTTATGCTGAAATTATTGGTGGGTGTAATAAATCGGATAAACGATAATGGCCTTATTCATAAAAAATGAAATAGGTTTAAAGAGCTTTATAAAGTAACATTTCCATGAAAATGTTCGATTTATAAAACGGGTAAAGTCTTCTTTATTTTTTATTAATTTGGGTGTAAGTTTCAAGATGATTTGAGATTGGATGTTAACCTAATTTAAATCTTTATCTATGCTATACAACATTAAGTAGATGTGAAATGAAAAAAAAATTAAATTGTAACTATCGATATTTTTAAAGTAATCGTAGTTTTATCATTATCGATATTAAATTAATCGGTATTTTTATTGTTATCGATATTGATATAGTCTGCGATATTGTTATCGCTATCGTCATCACTATTGCTATCCTTTTCTAAATCGACGACGATTATCGACATCGCTAACTTAGGTGTAACAAAAACCTGATAGTTATCGTTAGCGATTTAATTGATCATTAGTACTATTATCATTATCAATATTTATATACGGTACTATTATCGTTTCCGATATTGATATCCTTTTCTTAATCGATGCCTATTGTCGATTAACACTGTCTTTTGATATCGTTATCGAAATCGAATAAAACTTGTTTATTATTACTTACCACGTTTATAACACTTCGCTTTCTTGCATATGTAGATTTCAGTACAAACTTAGGAGTATTGTAAAAGTTATTACTATAATAAAAGTTTACTTTAAAATATGACACAATATTTATAGTTGTGGCTAAATAGGTTGGCTATTGTGTGCAATTCCTTTACTAACGATTTTGGCGTTGGATGGAGCTATGTTCAATACGCACATCCTTATTACTGCTCTTTAAAATATGCCTTGATTAACCGCTCTAATGATGCCAACTGTAATGTTCATACATATGTATGAATGCATTTCTTTTCTTGAAAGAGACAATAAATAAAAAGTCAGTTTCATAAAATACAAAATCAAAATATCGTTGAATTATTTTAATATCTTTTGCAAAATTTTATACAGACAATACTAGAAAGCATAAAAAAATCAAATAAAACAAACTTTTTAGTACTTTAATAAATGTAGTATCATAGAAACGTGTTATATTAAAAAGTTATTATTATTTGATTTTTGTAACTTTATGATTTTTGTAGCTTTATGACTGTATCGGCACTAAATTCTAGAAAATAAGTATTTTCTACTACAGGAGTATAGTCCTAAGTGTTGTCCATGGTATAGGAATGCAAAATGTTTCTGAATTTTGCGATTATAACAAGTCGATATTAACAACGCAGCTCTTGCGGTTTCTGATTGTCGTAATAATAAATATTTTCAAATGCATAATCGAGCTACATAAATATGTATACTTTAATGCAAATATTTACTACATACATAAATATACCATGTGGCCTAATTATTGGAGCAAAATTGAGAACTGCTTTGTAGATTTTCATAAAATTTTTATTATATATAAATAGTCTCATTTTGATTATTGGTGTTTCCTACAGGGTAAGAACGATGGAGGACGATTTTCCCTCATCCATTTTAAGACTTTTCGAAACATTATACTGAAAATGGCAAAACGCCGAAACCGGCTTGTCTCCAGGATGACAAGAGATGAAGGAAAATCGTTCCACAACACATCATATGAAAAAGTTTCAGGTTACCGCCGGCTATAAGCAAAAACATTCTAAAATGTTTCCTAGAAAATGAGAACCAGGTTGCTAGAAATCAAGGGTATATTTCTTCTGGTAGTTCTTAACGGTGAACTTGTTTCATGCCAAATGATCCTCCTCTGCGTGCTTGGTACTTGTATGTAATTATCGCAAGATCATTTCACGATTTGTATTTCACTGCCACTTTTGTATAAATATACGTCTGCGAGCAATAAAATAGTAGC
>JAPVRG010233492.1:0-10256 GCA_029783565.1 Rhagoletis cerasi | reverse complement strand
AAAATTTAAAAAATTTTCCTTTTTAAAACAGTAAAATCTAAAATTTAAAAGATACTTAAATTCAAAAAGGAAAAATAATTAAATTAAAAAAGAAAAGATAATTTTATTAAAAGAGAAAAAAATTAAATTGAAAAGAGGAAGAAAATTAAATCTAAAAATTTAAAGAAAATTAAATCAAAAAAAGTTTAAAAGAGCGAAAAATATAAAAAAGTGTCTAAAAATTAAATGAAATTCAAAAAAAAATCATAAAATGAGTTTATAAAATTGAGTTAAATAAAAAAATCTTTTTAAAAAAACAAAATCTAAAAATTTAAAGAAAATTAAATCCAAAAATAAAAAAACGAAAAAATACAGGTTTCTAAAAATTAAATGAAACTAAAAAAGCGTAAAATCTAACACCCAAATTTATAAAAAATAAAGAAGACTTTAACTGCTTTATAAATCCAAAATTGGTATTAAAATGTCACTTTATAGAACTCTTTAAACGTATATAAAAATCTAAAATTTAAAGACGAAATTAAAAAAAAAAAATTAATTAAAAAGTACATAAATTAAGTTTCCAAAACTTAAATGGAACTAAGAAAATATGTATCGTCACTAGAAACGAATAAAGACGCGCGCGTGTTTTGACGGCGAAAAAGGACGAGACAAAAATTAAAAGAAGAAAGACATAAAAAGACACCATGCTAGACAGTATGCAACGGATCGCGAATACGCCTATGAAGCCATTCCAAGCTTTGTTTTTGAGTTAAGCGAAAAAAAATCATCGCACGAAAATTTTTACGAAAAACTTTCATTTTTTCACAAAATTGTTTTTTTTTAGATGCTGTTAAATCGAATCTTCTTGGTGGAGTTTTCATCTGTCAACGTAGTTTACCTAACCAAATATTAAATTTTTGAAAATCATAGTGTGGCATTCAAAGAAAAACTCCGTCTAATCCGCTTATCAAACCTTTACTTTTTTAATTAAAAAAAAATTATTTCCAGGAACTTTTGATATTGAACTGGTATCCATACTTGACGAGGTGAAACCAAAGGGCACTATTATTTAAAAGGTTTGTGATAAATTATATAAAATATCTCTTTTTTTTCAAATACACAATAAGGCGAAATAAAAAAAAATTATAGAATTTTTTAAAGTTCGGGCGAGACGTACGTCTATTAAGTACACAAAAAATTAATATTCAGAACTTCGAACTGACACTTAAAATCTTGGCTTAGGGTTTTTTTAAAAGGTTACATTTTTAGACAAAGTTGTCTATTACAAAACTTAAAAAATGCTGTAGAAAATATTTATTTTGAACCGAACCGAACTATTTCTTTGAGTGGTTTTCGGTTCGGTTTTGGGATTTGAAAATAAAAATGGTTCGGTTCGTGGTTCGGTTTGAAGTCCAAAAAAAGCGGCGGTTCGGTTCAAAAACCGGTTCGGTTCAAAACCAGTTTGCAGCCCTGGCTGTTACACCCGACAACAGAGTTGACCGCGCAAATAAGTTTAGGGGTCTTTCTTCGCCATCAAATAGACTTACGCGTCCCTATTCGCCATCAACTATATTAAGAGTCTTTCTCCACAGCAGTTTTTATAAACGTCTTTTTTCGCGGTCAAATTTTGAGATCGCGTCTTTATTCGTGTCTATGTAGTGGCGATATACTTTTCTTTTTAAAATAATAAAATCTAAAAATTAAAAGAAAATCAATTTAAAAAAAAAAAAAGAAAAAAATAAATTTCAAAAAAGTCGCTGCCCGAGTACTCTAACCTCGGATCTCTCGAATGGTACGCCAGTGTTTTGCTCACTGGGCTATTGCGACTGCTGGAGCAGCATAAGCAAAACGCTTGCTGTCAAAAGAGCTTTTCACATTAAAATTTGTCAAGAGAGCTTTTTTGTAAGACTTTCTTGCTAGAATAAACATCTTTCAAACTATCTTGCCTACTGTCTTTCAATTGTCTTACAAAAGACTTTGCCAGAATTGCCCTGTAATTGACGACTGGGATGCTATGTTGAATGCAACCACTACTCTAGTACCGTCTGGCACCAACCTAAAATTTCTGAATTGAGTTTTTGGACAGCAACAAAACAAGCCTCGTCAGGATTTGTAGTTTAACTTAAAAGACTTCTGTTAGTAAAAAGATTTATCTAACAACATTTCTGTTCTTCAACAACTAAACTGATCTTAATGAAATGACTCCCTTCAAAGTAAGAGTAAAGTTTGGATACGGTCAGGGCAAGAGGATAAATCCAAATGTGGCATGAATGAATCAACACTCGAAGGAAAAGTGGGCGGTAGTGTTTACTCGGAGCTTTTAGGTACACTTTAAGCTTTGGAATCAAAGTGAATTTCGCTAAATTTCAAACATATCTTTGGCGATTTTTTCTTTTGAAGAGGCTTTTGTTCTGCACTTCATAGATGCTTTTTCATATTTCGGAAACACAAAAAATTATCATTTTAACCCTGCGATGAGTGACAGCGCCGGTGACGTTGGATTCGTGAGAAGGTCCTTAGGCACCTACAAAGAGTTGAACGATCTTTCGACTGTACACGCGCAAGTTCTTTGGTATTTATGTTCTCTTTTGATTAAATTAACGTCCTACATATATATTTGAAATGAAATAATATGAAGAACAAGTGAAAGTCCAATTTTATTGATGATTGCTTTTTTATGGCATACAAGCAACAGAAAATGTGAAAAACTAATATAGTGTAATATAATGCTTTTTATTCGCATGTATTTATGCAGAAATGCAGCTTTGACATCGATGCAACGTTACGGAATGTTCAGCACAGACCGCTTTGTTGCAGGAATAGCAGTATGCCCTGATTTTACGCTGGCGTTTATACTGTGCGTGACATAAAGGTCCCTAGGGACCTTGTCACTAATCCCCGTACTATATATGCGGAAATCTCAATAACAAACGAACGTGATCCCGTATTGCTTCGAAACTTATTTTAAACGCTTCAGCTTACTTTTTTCTTGGAATACATGTATAAATTCTTTTCAAAAATTCATTGAACAAAAAGATATAGGCAAACGAAATTCGAAAAGGTCTCTAGGGACCTTCTCACAAATCGCAGGGTTAACATGTCGCCTCTGGCGGCACTCGAACCCGGACCTTCTAGAACCCAGTAGGCAAAAGAAAGGCCTGAACCCCCTTCTAGAAACACTTCTAGTCCTTCCATTGGCAGACACAACCCCTTCTACTTCTCATTATTTTTTGTATGAGATGTCCCACTTGTCAAGGCCTTACATTTTCCTTTATCTGCGAAGGGCTTCCATGTGGCCTTCCATAAGTCCTTCCATAGTCCAATTTTTTTCGTTGGAGTACGATTGCGATCTGCACTTCACAGATGCCTTTTCATATTTCGGAAACACAAAAAAAAAAAATATTTTATCATTTTATAACCACTTTTCCTCTGACGGAACTCGAACCCGTACCCTCCTGAAAGCTAACAAATAGTGGCAAGCATCTCTGCGCACTGAGCTAAGGCCACGCATGTAAATGTGTTTCAAATGTTCACGTTGAATCAAGGCCAGACCAAGCGATTGGGCCATTTGCAGGGTGGTGTTTATTAAATTTTTTTTATTGAATTGCAAGACTACATCACCCTGTCACAAGCCTTCTATGAGAAGCCCTATGAGAATGCCCTTTTCGAGAAGCTCTTTTGCAAATGCCAACTGGGAAGTTAAGAAATAACAGCAAGCGTCTCTGCATACTCTGCTACAGCCATATGCTGTAAATGTGTTTCCAAATGTTCAACAAATGGTGTTGAAAATAATGGTTCAACAGCTTCGTTAATTGTTTATTTCTTATCCACGTATAAAACCAAATAACCATGACAAAATCAAACAATAATTTGGTTGAACAACCATTTTGCTTTTGGCTCAGTGTGATGACTATCTCAAAGGCCGCATCGCTAGTACAGCGGTAGACGATTCCTGGTCATGATATCCACAATTTCACTGACAGCTAAGCGGCAATGAAATCCCTGAGGAAAATATCGCTGACCTCGAAAGTACATAAATGCTTAATGCCACTGGTCGCTTAACGAAATGGCTATGGCATTAGCTACAGGCATTGTATGGCCCCGGCCTTTGCGACATCAGAGGAAATTATAACCTTGCGTATACAGATGTCGGAGATGCTTTTCGTATCCCTCTTCAAACATGTTAACTTCTATCAAATGAAAAATGCATAGAAATTTCCAGAAAAAGATAGCAATTGGATGCAACTTTTTGTATTGCCAAAACGCTAGAGGCAGCATAAATGCCCAACACAAAGAGTTTATACTTAATGTAAGGAAGCAAGACATCCACCTAGTGACTGGAGTTTTTACCGTACTGGAATACACGCAGCTAAACATGGTCGCAACTCGGAGTGACCACTGCAGGAATTGCATGGACAAGGATGAGAAGGAAACCATCCAACAGCTACTCTGACATTGTCCGGCAGTAGCTACGCGGAGAGCAATAAGCCGTTCGCAGTTACTTCTTTAAGGATCTAGACGACCTCAGAGCAATAGATATTAGTAGCTTATCTACTTTTTTACTGAGTGCCTATGGGGGTCTAGGTGAACGGCGATTACTATAGGCAGCATACGGTATCAAAAAAGACCCTGAGTTTAAGTGAGTCCAACAAAATTTCCGTCTGCTCTACTTAACAAACATGCAATATCTAATGAAAAATATTAGCAAACTCAAAAATTAATTACCATATTTGATAAACAAAGAAAAAAATTACAAATTTGGTAAAAAAATTACCAAGCGGCATCTCTTTCAAAGGTAGGTGGGTATAGTAACAGGTTACTATGAATAAAATGGATGAATGAATTTGCTGGCTATTACATACATTTAAGATACTAAAGGCGATATATGTAAATGTTAGGATAAAATAAGTTATTCCAGCCCATTTCAAACATCACATAGAGAATAAAACTCGACCATTATCAGTACATCTAAGCTATAAGTTAGCCACTCTTGCTCAGAAAATGTCGCATAAAATCAAGATTTTCCTCATCCTCAATAAAAGTTTCGGCTATCGAAGGTTACTTTGGAGGTCATGTGCTTAATCATTTATTAGTTGTATTCCACGATTCGTTCCAGAAGAGATCACGCTCCATGCTTTTCGATTTGTAAGGACTATAGCTTCCGCTGGGTCCGAATTTCGAAGGAAACACTTATCTGCAGTTTTCAGGCTACATCAAATGATCCCATGGACCATTCGTTACTTCTCAAGGAAAACGCGTTCAGAAAGGATATCTCGAATTCTAACGATGGTAACGAACTTAAACTTTCCTTGCCAAATTAATCATAAACGTAAAAACTCATTGGTCTCAATACTTTTAATAGTTTAAACATTTCAAACACCTAGATATTTCCTCTCACGGAAATATTAAGAACATGGGATTTTTTGAAATCCTGATAAATATTTTTTCATATTCACTGCGTAAACAACGCCTCAATTGTTTATTTTAACGGCGTCGAACAGATTGAAGTTGTTCAAAAGTTGCTTTTTGGTGATGCGCTCATTTGCAAGAATTTAAAGTACACTTTCAAGTTGGTGTTTTGAAGTTTTTTCGCTGCGTGCGCCATGGCCAAGCAAATCAGAAACTCAGCGCTGGGAAGCGAAGTAAAAAACGAAGCTATAAAAAACAAAGCACCGTAAAAGGCCAGGCTAGAAAAATACATAGAAGAAGTGCTGCCGGAAGTAGAGTTGCGGTAGCTGAGGCTGAGAACAAACGAAGCGCCAAACTTTTTCGCTAACTTTTGCTTAAGAAATAAACTTGCGCTATTCAATGGCGAAACGTCACAAGCGACAAATGCGAGCGGCAACTCTAATAGGTGGAGCAACAGCAAAAACGAAAAGAAGCGGCAGTAGTAGTAGCAACAGCAACAGCAAATATGATAATGCAACAACAATTATACATTTTTGGTTAGCGCAAAAATAATGCGGAGCTGCTTGGTGAGATAGGCAAAGTGACTACTAGCAAAAAGGGGAGCGGTGCGTGTTTTAGAAGTTGGGAAGCCTGAACGCGGTATTAGAAAAGCAACGCAACGCACCTTCTTAAGGGTTACATAGAAGCGCTGTAGAGGAGAGAAGTGGGTGCAGGAGTGATGCTGAAAGTTTTTGGCTGCAACAACAACAGCGCGCTAACGAAAGTTTTTGCAAACTAGAAAACGCGCGCGCACAAAGGCTACGCTGAAACTTATAACGAGAAAACTTTGCCACTTGGTAAATGCGCGATAAAGAAGCGCACATACACCCGTACACGCGCGCGCGCTCACAGACAACGGCTGCAACAACAGTTACAAAGAAAAAGTAAGCAATAAGAGCGAGCAAAACAACAACGAAGTGCTAACAATGCGACAAGAAAATTGGTGGCGCGCTGGACTGGGGAAGAAGATGCCAAGAAGGCGGCGCAACGCGTTGTGGCAGGCGATAAGACGTTAAGAAGGCTGGCGAGCGGTTGGCGGTTGTTGGCGGCAACAAACTTTTCAACCTTCGCGCGCGCTGTTAAAGAAAAGTTTGCGAAGATTTCCTGCAAAAATTCAAATCAAAACTACATAGAAGATGACGGTGGGGAAACAAAAAGAAGGGGTAGAAAACACACAAGTCAATGCAGCTGTAACTGTTTAAGTCAGGCGCGTAGTAGCAGCGTGTTGGCTGAAAGCAGCTAAAAAGTGAGCTGCGCGGTGTGGCGTGTTACTCCAACAACGCGCTTTAAGCAACCAGCCAGCCCTCTAAAGAGCCAACTTTATACACTACGCCTTTGAACGCGTATGCCACGGTATGAGACGAAATTTATTTACGCGCGGATGGTGTCATCTAATTATGAATTCATTTTCTAGAAAATGGCATCAGCAAGTATGTCTTTGCCGTGCCAAAGTAAAGTCAACGCAAAATGGCGGACGCTTGTTTGCTAAGCAGGTTGGGCGCGCGCGCGCGCATATCCACACTCATTTCAAAAGTAAACAGCCGCAAAGTTAAGATGGCCGCATTGAAAATGTGCGCCGTTGTGAGAGTTTGCTTGGAAAAATTAACGCGCCCGCTACAAAAACGCACAAGCGCGCCACTTTAAGTAATTTAATTCTGTTGGTGGAGCGTCCTGCAAATTGGTTAGGTATGATACACTAAGCGTATCGCCGCCAAAAAAAAAACACAGGCTAAGAAAGAATTGCGCCACGCGCACACCTTTACCGCTTTTGACATTTACAACGCGCTTTACAAAGTATGCAAGCGCCTTGATAAAAACTTTTGCCGCGCGCATTATATTTTGCATTTTCTTGGCGCTTTTGTTATTTCTACTCAACATAGTTGGCTAACGCGGGTTGCCTTAGAAATTGTGTAAGAAATTTTATGCTTTTTAAAAACTTATTAAAAGATGATAACCACAACGGTCACCTGCTGCAGGCGGTGGCGGTGCGCGCAATGCAACGGCACCCTTCCGCTTTGCTAGCTGCATATTACTCGCTGCCGCTGTAGCTGCTGCTGTTGCTGCTCCTGCTGTTGTAACCCATTAATGCAGCCGAAATAATGGCTAAAAATGCTGAATGCTAAAAATGTTAACAAGCAAAAAATTGCATTACGGCTTTGCACAAATTTGCGCACAAATCTTCTTTAACTTTGCCGTTTTTTTTGTAAACTTTTCTTTTTCAGCTACTACTTTCTAAGTTATGTTGCTGGCTGTAGATTACGGTCCTAGTTTTTCCTTCGATGCATGTAATTTTCCTTATTCTTGCGGGCGTTTTCTTGTTGCTGCCGCTATTTCATGAGTTGTGGCAAGTTTTCCGGACGCGCGATTTTCATAAAACATTTAATTACGAATTTGTGCAGCAAAGGGAAATTATTAAGGAATTTAACGGTTAGTTAAGACAAGAAAAGAAAAAAATTTAATATATGAACGATTATAATAGGCTTGAGGTGTTTATAATCACGTAAATTTTACACGTATTTCGCATCACTTAATCCAATTAAGGAAATCATGAAATTAGGAGCTTAAGTAGGCGAAGAATCTTTACTTATTCAGTACCTATACAAAAAACCCTTAAAGGCTTTGTCTAACAAACGAATCAAGTGGCGGAATATCTACATAGTTACGCCTTTTTATACTGGTGCATAGACCAATCTTCAGTTCTCAACCAGTTCATAAATTATCTCAAACAATAAATACGAATATGCGCTCGTAAAACAAATCATGCTCTACAATGATTAGAGGCACTCTGTGAAACCGTCGGTTATTTTAGACAAATCCGTCCTATCCATTTTGATAAAAGTTAGGCGAGCCTATATTCCCAAACCTGGAAAGAATGATTATGCGTCGGCAAAACTTCAAACTAATCAGTCTATCAGCCATCATACTGAAAAGACTTCAGCGCATGGTTTAAAAGTCCATTAGATCAAAGAGTTTTGTGACAGACCCCTTAGTTCTTATCAACATGCATACCAGAGTGGAAAGTGCTGTGAATAAGCTCTACACTACCTTATAATAAAGGTCGAGTTATAGCTGTAAGAATGGGTGTAAACAATGACAATTGTCACCGCTACTTTTCCTCTATAAAACAAATTTATGGTAGATTTACTTCACGTTAGAAGTTTACTGATTGTGGGGAAGAAGACGACCCTTGTACTATGATGACAGAGGTTGGCATAGGATGTCCTTGGGGCTATGTACTCTAGCCTTTCTTTTGGTATTTGGTAGTAAACCCCAATTAACGGAAATACAAGAATTCAACTACATACAAGCTTATGCGAACAATGTTTCTGCACTACCGTCAGGAAAATCTCTCAGATAGATCTGGGTCACAGCTAATCCTTAATGAAATTGATGAATGATGCGCTTTGAACCTCAGCAAAACAACCCTCGTCTTGTTTAGGCGAAAAAATTGGTTGCCTTCGGTGTTTAGAGGTGTAAACCCAAGTCTTTTTGCGGAAGTGAAATGTCTAGGCGGCTCGAAAATTCTATCAGCTATCAAATGGTTTTAATACCGGGGCTAGCTCGATGAAGATGGAAATCTGGTAACAGACGTCCAGAGTGCACTTTAGATATGGAGGGCGCACTTCTCAATGCTTTTGAATGGCTACACAGATGGCGCGTTTGGTAAAGAAGAACCCGAACCAAGGTATGGGCATGAATATCACGTCCTTCCACTGGACCAAGACGAGGTAAGAAGAGTAATAATTCAGCTTAGAAACAACAAAGCGCGGCGAAGAGCCTAGGGGGAGCATGTATCAGCTTCTAAGCAGAATTTGATACTTTTAATACATGATCAGAGATTGGAATCTCAGTGTACTTTTCCCAATACACAAGGAAGGGAGATCCCACTGTTCGCGCCAAATACCGCGGAATAATCCTGCTTAGCGTTGCGCATAAAGTCTTATCTCCGATGCTGTGTGTAAGACTGAAGTCCTTCATGAACCAACTGATTGGATCTTTACCAGTGTGGCCTCAGACCAGGAAAAATTTTAAAGCCGCTTTTGAAAGCACGAAGCGAGGCTGCCTGTACGACGCCATATCTAAATTTGGAATCCCCGCAAAACTAATACTGCTATGTAGAGTAACGTTACCTAGAGCATTCAGCTCCGTTCAATTTGGGAAGGAGCCGTTCACTCTCGTGCGATTTGTTTAATCCGATGCTGAAAAGCGTAATAAGAGCTGCAAATCTGAATAGCAGCGGCACTCCATATACACATAGCAAAAGCATGGTGCTGTTGGCGTATGCAGATGATATTGACAGCGTCGTTAACATGGGCAATGCCATTGGACATAGTTAAGCGCATAAAAATACAATGATTCCGCTGGCTTGGACATGTTGTACGCATGTATAACGAGGCTCCAGTGAAGAGATCCTTCGACTCGGCACCCATGAGTGGAAAGCGAAAGAAAATGCGCGCACGAGCACAATGGAAGGACCAATTGCAAGACCTGTCTGCACTCGGAATGTGCAACTGTCGCAACTTTGCAAAGAAGACTTCGACAATCTGGTCTTGGCCCAAACCGATGAACGGGTGTAAGGCCAAATAAGAAGAAGAAGAAATGTATATGGGTGGTTTTAGGAAAAGAAGGTGACGTGCAAAGCCCACATAGGGCGAAGAACGTTTAGTAAGACATGGGGTCTAAGACCTGCTAAGGTAGTTTGGGTATGCTTTTGTTCAGGTTGATCGACCATGGTGAAAAGCACGGTTTATATTATCACCGGATACAAGAGAATTTGTGTATGCGAATTATGGGCGCCATGACTACACCGTCAGGAGTTGCTTCTGATG
>JAPVRG010233489.1:0-10752 GCA_029783565.1 Rhagoletis cerasi | reverse complement strand
TTTTACTGAGATGAATCTTCAATCGAATTCGGGATGTTTACGTTAAACATTTAATGCCACAAAGACAACGACAAAGACAAAACAACGACAAAGACAAAGACAATGACAATGACAATGAAAATGATAAAGACGAAACAAAGAGAAAGATAAAGACAAAGACAAAGTCACTGTCCCTGACTCCAATGTACGATTTTCTGTCCATCTTCTCTGCAATTAACAAATTCCACTAGTTAGAAACAAATTCCTAAAGCACTTCCCTCAGCATTTTTCCCATACCTATCTGTGCACTATTGCATTTATAAAAAAAAAAATAAATGAAAAGTTCAGTTCGAAACGTAAAACAAAAAACAAATCAAACAAAAGTCTAACCCAAGTAGATAAGCTAAAATCTTTGTATAACAGTTATAGCGAGTGATTTATTTTTTATAAAAAAAAATAAATGGCAATTGGCGGCACTTTGATAAATGGCCCGGTTATTTTCGGTCTCTGTTTTTTATACAAAGTTTGAAATATGTATTTATATAGTGTTTGCATTATAATACCTTAAACATTAAGTAAACAACAGAAAAATGGCCAAACCTGGTCAAAATATTACTTAACTTAATCAGCTGCCCACAAGTGTATATGTACATATATTTTAAAACGTTTTTTTTTTCAAACTATGTTGCTCCTCAGCCGTCCTCCTTTTGAATCTTACCTGGAGTAAATGTCCGCCTTTTTTGCTTTAATTGTTCTCCCAAGCTAAATGTTTATCTGGTAACCCTAGCTCTGGTCGGATTGCCATACAACATAGCTTTGGCATTTTGAAGCAACGTATTAGGCAGCTGTATTACTGCAAGCTACGAGGGATGGAAAAACTGTGCCATTTTGTAAGGGCTTGCTGTGTTTTGCACAATATAGCAAACGAAAACGATTTGGAATTTATTTCCGAGGAACCTGCAGACACGCCTGATGAACTCACAATCCATAGCGAAGATTCAAGAGGAAATGACGTGAGAGATCCTATATGCTGTGAAATACAAATAAATCGCTAAAATAATAATTTTATGGCCTTATTCATAAAAAATAAAGCAGATTTAAAAAGCTTTATAAATTGACGTTTTCATACCTTTTTCAAATTTATAAACCTTTTTAAAGCTATTTTATTTTTTATAAATAATGCTTTTAAAATTTAAGAAAAAACTGAAGGGTAATTCGTGCATACTTAATATAACAACACCTAATGAAGAAAACAAGAATTTCGAAAAAAAGATTATATTAAGACTGTAATTACTACCACTTTGCATTTATTTTTCCATTTGGTTTTTGAAGTGAAACTTCTTAGGCGGCGGTATCGCAAAAATGGCGAGTGAAATTTTTAAAACTGAAAATGTCACATTAGTAAGAACGTGTGTTTGTACATGCGTTAAGATAGCTATCCTGTTGCTATCACCCGCACGATGGCGCAATCTATTTTACAACGCTTTGTTAAAAAAAAGTGTAGACATCAACCTCGTCAGCTAATTTTGGCTGCTTATTTGGTGAACTTTAGATCAGTGCTTTTCAACTTCTAAACTTTCCAACTCAGTGGCTTTATAACTGTTACATTGAACTCCACTTATTAATTGCTATTAAACTGTCAATTATGCCTGGGACACACATGGGGTATAAAAATTATAATGAATCAAATTATAATTTCAATGTTTGCCGCTGGTTAGCAACAACTACAATGAATCGAAGTATGGGGGTGACACACGTGTGGTATAGATCGTGGTATTGATATTATACTGCGATGTGTGTGCGCGGGCATAAATTTTCAGGCCCGGGCCGGCACGAGTGCAAAATGCACTTTCAAAAACACGCACGAGCCCGCACGTTAAGAATTTTAGTGAAGTCCGGCCCGGCCCGGCACGACGAAACACGCCCAAGCCCGAAATGATAGAGCCGACCTTTATTTTATACACATTTTTTTAATTTGTGTGAATGTATGTTATGCACTTAAGTTTATTGAAAAAAGCTCTTAAATAGAATTTCTCAAAAAATATTTACTTAAGCGAATAAACTGAGCACGTACATATGGGTGTACTGTGTTGTGTTGTGGTGTCGTAGTGTCAGCATGGTTTCCGTAAAGTGCACAGCACAACAACAGCACTTAACGCCATAAACACTCAGACAACTCGTGGTCGACACTCGTCGGTGATATTTAGAGACAAACATAGTAAACCAAGAAAAATTAAACAGGGGGTCCCACAGGGTGGTGTCCTCTCCCACTACTGTGTAACGTCACATGGATGTGTAGGGGGCGGTAGATTCACCTAAATGCAGTTGAAAGGTCGCGGCGGGCGGAATCCTCTGGTGCCTTGGCTCTTTCGGCGTGGGGTGGGTTGTTGCCATCCCTCAACTGGGTCCACATAAACTTTAATTATCAGGATTCATAGCTGAAGCTAAATGACACAAAGAAACTAAATTGGAAGCACTACCAAGGAACTAACGACTATTCGACAACAAAATTGGAGGAAGCAGACACCCTTCTAACAAACGTGCTTATCGACGGGCGAGATCTAAGGTGGCAGTCGACACTCGCTTTCTTAACCCTACCCAACCATGACCTTCTAAGCCAAACGATTTTGAAGATCCCCTCTTAAGAACACTTCTCTTACCTCACTCTGTCATCACTGCGTCACCAGGAAAACTTAAATTTTTAACACATGATTTAGTCGTTACAACTTCAAGCTATATTTGTATTATTTTCAACGAAAAATATACACTAGCACTAAAGTGGTTATTTTGGGATACGCAAGATTCAGTAACCGATAAATTACACTATTTTCTTAGAGATAATTTTATCTTTTTTTTTACATATTCTTCAATAACAAATGAAAATTTAACAAAAGCAAAAGAAAAGTAAAAAAAAAAACAATTATACTTCAATTACTTTCCAAAACTAAATTATCCTGAACATATTCGCTAACCACTGTATAATCTTACTTTGCAGGCCCAGTCAGATTAAGCTCTACTCAGGAAATCTCTACACATATGCCAAAGAGTTGTAGCAACTATGTCTTATCCTAACAACAAATTACTTAACAAGGGCTTTTTAACTAATAAGCTTAAGAGCAAGCGATCACCAAAAAGACAACAATAAACGCTTGTATGCAGATAGCGATATTAAGAAGCTTGAAATCTACGCTGGTACATATGCATCGGCATACGTATGTATGTATGTACATTCAGAAGTGTGCTTGCCAATATAATATATATATATATATTATGCACGCATTCACATAACGCACTGGCTTATATGTACATACCTGGCATACAAATTTACATAGATAGTCTTTTTGGATCGGCTCGAAGCGAAATAGAGAAAAAGGATTAAGAACAATTTATAATCACTTACATATATTTATGTTTCCTTACAGCTCCAGCGTTGAAAGGCCTTCCAGCGTTGTAGTTGCAGTTTTCACCGAGGATAGGGTGTCTATTTAAGTGCTCGTTTAACAGATTTAAAAATTTTCTCGTTTCGCTTGACTTAAAATTAAATGCACTTATATTTATATTTAATTTCACTTTCTATTTTCTTATAATTCAATTTTTTTTGTTTTTTTTTACTTCTGATACGTGTTTTTATAGACTTTTTTTTTAGAGATTCTAGAACTAAATTCATTTTCTTAATTCTTTTTTGCAAATACGATTAATCTGGGTTTGCTAACTAGTCATTGGGAAAGCTTTTTTTCTACGCACTCTTACAACTTTAATTCTTTAGTTTAAACACTTAACCGTTTTCCCTATGTTTTCTTAACTGTTACGATTTTATAGCTTTTTTTTCTATCGGGTTACGGCAAAAACAACACTACTTCCTTGCATCGACCCACTAATTTTACGCGTTTTCGCAAGGGCTCATTTGCCACAAAGATAAAGCGCCTGTTCCGTGTTCAGGCACTCTCTAGAGAAACTGCAGGCGCTCAAAGTTTCTTTCAACCCGAGTGATCTAGTTGCGGAGGTCCAGTGGCAGAAAGAGACAGTCACCAAATTCAGTGGGATATTTAAAAATAGGTACCGCCACACTAAGGTGCAAAAATTGAGGCAGTTAATATGTAGCTCGTTTTGCTTCAGAAACACCGCTATGTAGGATCTGACTCGACTGGAGGGATCTACGTCCACCAGATGCACTGTAGGAGAAAATAACATAAGAACTACGGCTTCTTGTTGCTCTCTGGTTCTTATTTTTACGTACCTGCTTGGTTTGGGGCCTGAAAACTCGCAATAAATTCTTGAAAGGATCTACTTAGTAAGTAGATTCCTTTAGTCAAAATAAAAAACACCTTGCGCAAAACTCTTTCGATTGAATTAAGATAACTCGTGTTAGCGAAATTGTGATCCATCAGCAAAAAGACTGAGTCTAACCACATGGGCTATATACTGGCGTTTTCCAATTCTGGATTTTTCTTTGGAAAATGAACAGTGCCCTCCTTGCATTTTCAATGCAGTTAGAAGTAGCATCTTCTCTAAGCTCGGAAACCTTATCTCGAGAAACTAGAAATGAGTACGAGTTCAAGCTCGGCTTACAACTCACTGTATCGCAAGCGACATATTGTGTCGAAAATGGTATACGATAAAGCTCTGACAAAAAACTAAGTAGGTACACTGCGAGAAAAACAACGACCATTACAAAACCCGATAATATGACCCCGACAAACGGAATATTAGCGGGAATCATCTACGAATGTCTTTGGCGTGATAAGTACCAATTTCCTTTCCCTGTAAATCTTCCAGACTATAGTAACAGTTGCCAAGCTTCTTCCTAATTCTGCATTTGACAAATTGTGCACCTAGTTTTGCATTGAACTTCTTCGAGAACTTACTGAGAGCGAAGCTGCGACGGTATACTTCTTGGCCTTCCTTATAAGAGACGGGGTTTGAACGTAGATTATATTGTTTCACGTTTTTGTCGTATGCCTTTCGTATATTTGCTTGTATCTCTTTTCTCAATAACGCTAAGTTGTCTGATCGTGAAAGGGGTACAATTGGTTCTTCAAGCAAGGATAACCCCTTCAGTAGTTTGTAGTCGGACCCATGAGTAATCATGTCCAGACCAAATAAGGCTTGATACGGAGAACATCCTATCGATTGATGAAGTGCTGATCTCAAGGAACAGGATATGCTTGAGAGATGTAAGTCCCATTCAGACTGGTCCTTTTTCAAATACGAACGAATTGCGGTTAATAAAGAACGATTTACGCGTTCGGCAGCATTGCTCTGCGGCGAGTATAAAGCAGTAAACACCTGTTTGATACCTAATTCGGTTATGAAGGCTTTGAACTCATTAGCTTTGAATTGGGTCCCGTTATCGCTCACAAGGGTTTCGGGAACTCCAGAGCTATGAAATATATTTTCAAGGAGGAATTTTTGTATAGCAGCGGAAGTGAACTTTTTAAGCGGTTGAAGCCAGTGGTACTTACTAAAATGGTCAAGGACAATGAGTAAACCTATATGGCCATTTTTACTGCGAGGATATGGCCCTAACAGATCAATATACAAGTTTTGGAAAGGTCGACAAGTAGGGCTATAAGCACCCATGGGAGGACGTACATCTTTTGATAAACCCGGCGAGAAAAGACAACGACGTAGCTTCTCGATTGTCTTTTATATACCTGCATGCGAAGACATGAAGCTGTCATGGGCTTGCCTTAGGGCTTCATTTTTGAGCCTCTCTGGAACCCATAGCTTCCTCGGTGTCGTCTCCAACAGTTTGTTTGGTTCTAATATACACAAGGTAATTTTTATATCAGGAAATTTTTCCGGGTTATCACTAAATTTGTTTTTAAGTGTTACGTAGGCATCGTCTTGAAAAGCGTCTGATTCAAGATCTATGATCGGGCTCACATGTAATTCTGATATTTCGTTTTCGCATAGCCGTGACAAGACATCGGGAACGATATGTTCTTTTTCTTTGCGATGTGATATAGAGAATTTAAATGGCTGTTAGCGAAATATCCATCGATCAAGTCTACCCGAAACGTTTTGCTGCCGCATTAGCCAAAGCAGGCTGGAATGGTATATTACTACTTCGAACTCTTGGAGTTCCAAGTAACATCTGAACTTTTCAATAGCAAGTATTACGGCTAAGCATTCACGCTCGGTGACGCTATAGTTGCGTTGAGCTCGGTTAAATTTTTTAGACATAAAAGCTATCGGCTTTTGTTCGTTTTCGTCGGACAATTGATTGGGTAAGTGAGGTCGGCAAAATTGCGAATAAAGCGACGGTACCACCCACAAACTCCAAGGAATCCACGTACTTGCTTCAGGTTTTTAGGCGTGGGCCAGTTTAAAATGCATGAGACTTTAGTGGGGTCTGTACGAATACCTCCACTACCAATGATATAACCTAGGTAGTTAATGCTTGTGACACAAAATTGGCTTTTGTCAATATTAAGAGTCAAATTTGCTTTGCGAAATTGCTCCTCTAAACGAGGTAAAACAGCGAGATGTGATCAAAAGTCTTCTGACACAATGCAAAGGTCATAGAGATAACCGAAAACGCAATGTCGAAGATCTGGTGGAATGATTTCATCCATCAGGCGATACATAGTAGATGGGGCATTGCATAGGCCAAATGGCATTACTTTAAACTGATAAAGCGGTCGTCCCGGGACCGTAAAGGCGGTCAAAGGCTTTGATTCGGGACTGAGCTCTATTTGCCAATATGCATCTTTAAGATCCAGTTTGGTGATTATATTAGCGCTAGGTAGTCTCGAAAAAATTCCGTCAATGCTAGGTAAAGGATAGGTGTCCTTTTTTGTGACTTCGTTAACTCTGCGGGCGTCCAAGCAAAGGCGAACTTTGTTGGGTTTGACAACGAGACGCATGGGTCAACTCCAAGCACTTACCGACGGTTCTATTACATCCAATTGAAGCATACGATCGATTTCATTGTAAAGCAGCTTCTCTACCACCGGGCTTACGGGGTAGAAACGTTGTTTCACAGGCTTTGCCTCTCCAACATCCATATGATGAGGATAAATTTGTTACGCCCTAAACCTTTAGTAGCATTCGGGAACAATTACTTAACGACTTCTAACTGCTGAATTTGTTGCTCACTCAAAGGGTACACATTTTCTATGGTTTCAGTTGAGTCCACGGTGTTATCTAGGGAACTAATAATGTTGGGTGCAAGTGAGAAGGTTCTCCAAAAATCATGACCTAAGATAAGTTTCTGTTTTATGGAGGGAATAACGTACAGTTTCATTGGCATTTTGACTGTTTTATAAGTCATCAGAATGTCAAAAACTCCTATAATTTTCTGTTTTTCACCATCTGCGGTTCTAGCTTGTGATTTTAAAGGTTTAAATTCAGGAATCTTAGAAAAATCTTCTGTTGCAAGTGAGGAACCGATGCAGCTTATATTCGCACCTGTATCCAAAAGACCAAGTTCTTTATACGTTTGGAACGAAACTTCAGCATAGCTGCGCATATAGTTCTGGTTACTAAAAATTGTCGAGACTAAAAGTTTTTGGTTTCTCTTAATATCGTCATAAAAGTTTCGGAAGCGCAAAGTACGCTTACTGAATTTAAGAGGAATATCCTTAAAAATACGATTTCTAACTTCTAAATAGTGGTTAAGCCTTTCTTCATACGATCGACGATGAAGGGTAACAGGGGTAGAGATAGGTGGTATCGAATTGATTTTTTCAGCCAACAATGGCTGTTTTACGCTTTCGGGCCCATCCGGCAGGCGTTAGATACACCCGTTTGGCGGTTTTTCGATAATTTTCGGAGACAATATGTGCACTGTGGCTTATAGAAATTCGGAGTGCCACATCCGTAGCAAAAAATTCGACGTTCGGCCAAACAGTTTTCCCAAATGTGACCTAACTCCTCACAATTCCAACACTTGGTTTTCGTGTGGCTACTACGAATATCTACATCTTCTGTTGGTTCATGACAAGCGTCCTCAAGGGCATAGACTTGACGACGATTGACTGCTGGTCTCGGTTTGGTAACGCTATCTGCGCGGCAACTGAGTTCCCTTTCTAAATTCTCACTCATATTCACTAACCTACGTAAATATCCAACTGAGTGTACTTGTTGATACAAAAGCTTTTCGCGGGTTTCAGGGAGCAAATTGTTTTTCAAAATCTCCATAACCTCTTCCTCGTCTATTTTAACGCTGGACTTATCAATCAGTGAGGCTACGCCATCATAAAAAGAGGAAAATGATTCCCCAGGCTTTTGCTTATGCGATCTAATCATTTCTTTACTCATAAAAGCGGAGCGATAATCTCTATATTGCTATCGAAGAGAAGCGCAAATATCTGACCAAACTATCCGATCGACTTGCTTATGGTACCGCCAGCACCGATCTCTGCCTTTTCCAGAAAACAATATATGCATGTGCTTACACATAGCCGTGAAGTCGCTATCTAAGGTCTCGTCTGTCAATGATTTGACTCTATATATAAACTCTTCTACTCCTAAGCCTTCCGCGGATCCATCAAAGTGTAAATTCCACTTTTGCATGGTGTCAGCTGTCTTTCGATTAAGCGTGGAAGATGCCATCGAAGCAGGAGTGTCACGGATAGGCATGGGTACAGCATGGATATTTGTCGGGCTAGAACTGGGTTGAGCGTTCTGACTTAGGCTCATGTTCAAGGTCGCCATAACTCTAGTCACAGTTTGTTAAAAAATTTCTTGTAAAGTGGTGTCGTCAATTGCGTTACCTTTGCTAGAATTTCTACCTCTCCTTCTAGTACCTGTATCTCTTGGAGGGACTTCAGCTTGGTTGGTGCTTTGACTAGCGTCCAGGGCGGATGACGCTGCGGCACTAGCGTTCAAACCGCGAGCCTCCTGTGTATCGATAAAAGCTGCTTGAGCTTGATTTAAAGCCTTAGTAAGGTTTCGAGTCATAACTCTTTGACCCGTAGGGGCCGTATTGGTCGTGCTTTGCTTGGATCCAGGCGAGCAATTGCCGACAACTAACTTAAGGTCTGGTTGGTTAATAGTTTTGATACAAATATAGCAAGTATCATGCTCTGCCAGCCAACCTTCTAAGCAAAGCTTATGAAAGACGTGCTTGCATTTCAACAAATAACAGGGATGTGTATTATTTATCTCCTGGTTACAAATAGCGCATTGGGTATTGGTCACAGAACCTGGCGGTGGAACTTGTCCGGGACTGTGTTCTACAGGTATTATCATGAAAAAAATTTCCTGGTTCGACACGAACTGATGACAAGACAGAGGTAAGACAAAACAATCAATAAGACACGATAAATAGGATGAAAGGTGTTTTATTTTCTCTTTATAAAATAAGCTATTGAATCTAATAGAAAAATGGTACCAGATCATTTCACTGCAGCTATATGGTTCAAATTATTCGGCATGTGTACGCACATGCAGCAAATGCACAAGTTCCAGACAACAACTTGACCATAGGTTAGGTTAGGTTAGGTTATGGTGGCAGTCCCCCGCGGGGAGACTCACTTAGACATCTGGTTGTCCGTTGTGATACCACATTAAACAAATTTTCTTTTTAAGGAACGGTAACGGTGTTAAGACTAAGAAAAGCGCTGGGTGCTCACGACAAAGTTCCGCAGACAGCTGATGTCCACTCCCGAGAGTCCCTCGGGAGTGTTGAAGAAATGTGCACCGAGGTGCTTAAACCTTAGTCTAGCGAATGCCGGGCAGTTGAGGATGAAGTGTTGAGATGATTCCACCTCGTCTTCCATGCAGCTGCGGCAGTAGGGATCCGTGACGATATTGAGGCGTACCGCGTGGTTTCCTATAGGACAATGTCCGGTCAGTACACCTATAAGAGTTGAGAGCTGGCATTTAGCTAGCTGCAGTAGCTCCCTTGACCGCCCGCGGTCCACAACTGGCCAAAAGGACCTTGCAACTTTGCATGTCGGGGTTTTTCCCCAGCGCTCGCTGAGCCGACTGTAAGCCCATCTGTCCAGAAGCAGACCACAGGTTGCCAACGGAACTCCTATGCCCTCCCTGTCCGAGGTGATGGTCTCGAGGGTGCCCTGCCTAGCCAGTTCATCAGCCCTGCAGTTTCCAGGTATATCACTGTGCCCTGGGACCCAGATCAGCTTGACCTGAAAGTACTCCGAGGCAGTTGAGAGGGAGGTCAGGCATTCCCCGACCAGTTTTGAATATACCATTAGCGATCCCAGCGCCCTGATTGCCGCTTGGCTATCAGTGTATATATTTACCTTCCTTATTGACAATACATTGGTACACAGCCAATCGGCTGCCTCTTTTATGGCGGCCACCTCGGCCTGAAAAACACTGCATAGATCCGGCAGTCTGAACGTAAGATCTACCGAGAGTTCCTGACAGTAGACACCTCCTCCAACTCTCCCTTCCAGCTTCGATCCGTCCGTGAAGAAGTTTATTGGACCTCTTCTCCAGAGACTACCCTTCTCCCATTCGTCCCTCAAAGGGATGTGCGTAGAGAAGGATCCTTTTGGGGCCAGCCTCGAGTGAGTCCGGTCCACTCCTTTCGGCAGGAAGTCGAAGCTTTCAAGGATTGTCGAGTGCCCGTGCGCTGGGTTGAAAGAAAATCCAGAGATTTTGAGCCTAATGGCTGAGCGAGCCGCCGCTATTTTGCCCGCAATGTCGACAGGTGGGACATTTAGCGTAGCATTTAGCGCTAGAGTAGGAGTGGTCCGCAGCGCCCCACTGATTCCAACGAGGGCCGCCCTTTGCACGCGCTCTAGCTTCTTAACAAGAGTGGTCTTTTCCAATGAGTCCCACCAGACAATGACCCCG
>JAPVRG010233456.1:0-11415 GCA_029783565.1 Rhagoletis cerasi | reverse complement strand
AATCTTTTCTGATTTTATAGGAAATAACGACATTTTTCGTATTGTGCTGTTGTTCAGTAATACCAGTGGACTTTTATGTTGTAGATGAACTTAATTATTAATAATTTTTCGATTTCAAAGAATTGTCAAACAGAATTAAAGATCGCTGTTCTTCGAATTTAAAAAGAAAAACCGCAAGAGATACTTTATAAATATTGTTACTCTGATGAATAATTCCAAGAAATTTAATTGTCTCACCAGCGAAATGTAACACGAAATGGTGCAACTTCCGGCAATTGTGAAAGTTTGAAGCCCTTGTACGATAAACAGGTAGGACTATGTGTAAAGAATAAAGAAAGTCTTCTGCAGCTAGTGGCTAAGAATATTATTCCAAAGTCTTATGCATCCATTTACAGCAACCTTTAACTTAAGATGTTTTTGAACCTCTTCGTCTGTTCAAAATATTCTGTGAGTAAACAATTATTTTAAAAAATTTAAAAGCAAGTTTATATTAGTTGTTAATAACAAAACAACTAAAAAGTTAAATTATATCGACTCTTGCACCACCTTCCGCCAAATTATCTGTATTGTTATTTCTTTCCATTCAAGTAATATACGTTCTAAATATGTACCATATCGGACCACAAATACGTGTTTCCTACTTCAGCGCCACCTACCGGCATATCAGTTCATAAATACGGATTTTTCAAATATATCGACACCTGCGCCATCTAGAGAATAATTTCATATTTCGTATTGGACTGCCATCGGAGTTTGAGCTAAGTTTGAAGTTTTAAGTTTCTATCTAATCGGGAATTGGTTAAAAATTGTTTGCAAGATTTGATTACAGACACGTGAAAATAAATAAATGCTTGAAAATGAAATATTTTATGATTGAATAGTGGCCCAACTCAATCACTTTTTTAAATAAAGCATTTTTTTCAGTCTAATCCTTACTAAATCTTAAAAAAAAGTCATAATTTGAAAGCTTACAAATTTTCCCTACATTATGACTGCAAATTATCCACAATAATTACGTTCCAATACATATTATTGCTAAATTATGAAACGCAAAAACTTCACATGGCTCTACTGAAAACCATGAAATTTTGGATTGTTTCGTTATTGCAGAGTACCATCGACATGTTAACCATATGGGCAAGGGAGACTTTACCTTAGATTCTTTTAACAAATTACAATAAACTTTTGCTTCAGCTTTTGCTGAAAGGTAAATACTTAAAAGGTCTGTGAACATTTTTCGTGCAAAATTTCAAAAGTGGCAAATTTCGAGTTGCGCCTCTTTTGAAGAGCGTGCGCGATATATACATGTACATAAGCCTTTAGATCTAATCCAATACATCTTTCCATAAAAAGTATGTCGATAAATAAAATATCAATGCATTAATATTTAAGCCTGCTCAGTATCTCAGAATAATATATAAAAATATTTTGAAACAAAATTTAAAAAAATTAGCTTTTTAACCGACTTCAAAAAAAGTTAGTTGGGGATTCCCCAAAATGACTTCTGCAGAAGCTGCAGACATGAAGAGGAGTTAGAAACCTTGTAGTATCTGCTATGCGAATGTTCCGCACTCTGTAGTTCATGGGTACATAATTTTTGGAGGGTTTAACCGACATAGCTAAAGTGGGCAGATGACAAATATTCATTCGGTTTCGTAGACTCCACGCGATGGTTGGAGTAGAAAAATTTTCACGATCCGCTAGGTATCACAATGGGCCCATAAATACGAGCCTATGTATGTGTGCTAGTGTGGTCACTGACAGCCATTTCAGCCTAACCTAACCTATACTATCCACGAAGAGCGCTGGTGTGTTGTGAAAATGACACTGAGAAAACAGTTTAGTTACGTTAACTAAATATATTCCTCTACACACATTATTTGGTTATAGTTACCAAATCTTGTGTTGAGAGAAATATACAATTTTCTTACTGTAGGTGGACGGCATTGTAAGCTAGTGAAGAAGTGCAGAGCTACAAATAGATGGATTGCGTGTATGTATGTACTATGTGCTGTTCCGGCCGGGATGAGGTCAGGGCTTCTTGGAGTTCAAGAGCGCCTGTAGTTTGAAATAAACTTATAGCCGGCACCACTTAGCCTAATTGCGGTGCTGGCACAGATCAGATACGTAAATGACTAATAGTTTTCTATAAAAAAAGATGTATATTCACTACAAATTTTATATATAATGGATCTTCGGATTCTTTTATGACATCCGACTGTGTGTTTAATAAATGTTTACGAATTTTTTACCATATTTTCGAAGTAAACACACTTTTCATACATATTTTTAAAATCTGAAGTGTTGAGGAGAAAAAAATCGATAGTCCCTTTTCCCACTAGCGCTTTACGAAACACATTTCTTCTCTACTCCCACTTTTCATTAGCATCACCTGCACTGTGGTTCACTGTACTACTGTACTTGCGCTTTTCTATGCATTGAACGCACTCCATTGAATGCACTTGGTAATTTAACTAATTCTGTTGACTGTACGTGCATCTCCTTATGTTTTCAGGCTGTAAACAAACATTCGCTAACGATTGCAATTTCAAGCGGATGCAGCAACAATTGCACTCAAGTGCAGGCACGTGCCGCTGCGAAGGCGTAACTGCAGTGGAAAAGTCAAAAAAGCAAAAGCAGATATTAGGGAAAATTCAATTTGTTTACAGCCGCCAAGCGGTGAAAATGATTCTCCATTTTTCCACTGCTCCCGCTTCATATTGATTGTTGCCCTGCGAAATTTTCTGGCTTTACAAATTCGTTTTTCTTTGTGTATTCTGTTCGCTTATACAAAACTGAAGGACTTTACTAGACAATTTAAGTATATGAATACAATATTTTCAGAATAAACTTAGAACGTACTAAATCGAAACAACACTTTCCGCCACGTTAAGGGAAAGTAAATGAAAAATTAACCCTGCAAACACTGAATCAAACTTTCTTTTACAAAATGGCTACGAAGAAAATGATTTAATATAAATTTGCAAAAAAGAAATATTGCTGGAGTGGACGAGTCATAAAAAGAACAAATATTCGTTTTTGCTAAACAATAATAACACTTACATAAAATTGCTTAAATCACATCTGAGCTAATTTTTTTTCGCAAGTAGTACCTAATGAAAAAGTTGAGAATTTCAGGGTTTTACAAAAATTATTAACATAAAATCGTGATATTCTCGGCCAGACCTACGTCCTGATACCGTTAGGTAATTAAAAAAGTTGTTCAGTGTAACGCCGATCTATTTATAAAAAATTTTTGGTTCATATAAACTAATTTTAAATTATATGTACATCTCAATATTTAAAAAATAAATAATTATAAACATTTAGACGTTCCTACGTCCCCTAAACACAGTTTACTTTTTACTACAGAAAAATTCGTTATAAAGGGAACAAAATACATTAAAAGCAGGGCGAAAAAGCAACTTTCTTAAAGTTGATTTGCAATAGAGAAGACTTAGTTATTCAGAAGTTCGTTGAATAGAAGTTTGACTGTATTTTTTCATTCTAATTTATTTTTTATTTCATTTAAATTGATTTAATTTTGTTTTAGTTATTTTTTCTTTTATATTATCTATTTTATTTTATCTTATTTTATTTTTTTATTTATTTTTATTTTATTTTACTTATTTTTTCTAATTTTACTTTTTATTTTATTTTTTCTTTTTTATTTATTTTTATTTAATTTTTTTATTATGTATTATTTTCTTTTATTTTGTAATCATTTTAATTTTTTTCATTATTTCATTGGGCGCGTTCATAAGACGTAGCTGTTTAGCTCAACCGCCACGAAACTGTTGGCAACGGTTGAACCCATCAATTACGTCTTAGAAGCGGCTTGATGAATATGCTGCCAAATGAACAGCTGATGAATATAAACAAACAAAATGAAATAGTTGCGCCGATTGTATTTCCAATTCAACGCTGAACTGCCAGCGTTTCGAAAAAATCGTTCAAAGTTATAATGAATTAAACATCATAATAAACATATATCTAATAAATTATTTAAGTTACTTTATCACATCAATAATATACAATTAAACAAATTAGTTTGCAGCTGCCACCTAACAGAGCGGCGTTGTATTTAATGTAAGCGGCGTAACTCTTTTCGATCAGTATAGGCTGAGCCAACACGTTGAGTTCAGGTATGGCGGGAAGTTGCCAACTGTTGAGCTGAGCGGAACTACTCAACTGTGCGTTTCTAAGACAAACAGTCAACAGTTAGACTACAGCTACGTCTTATGAACGCTCCCATTGAGTTTTTATATATAATTTTTTTAATTCAACAATTTTTTTATTTTATTTTATTTTTTTTTTTATTTCCATTTTATCTTTTATATTTAAATTTAATTTATTTTCATTTTACATAATTTAATTTTCTTGTATGAACTCTAAATTTTTTCCCGCAACATCCACGCCCCAATGCAATCTTGCAGCAACATGTATCTAAACATATGCTTGGTATGCAAAGCCATCCTCAGTGAAAGGGAACGACAACTGGCAGAGAGGTCATTGCTCTTTCGCTTTCCGCGCTTGTTTGTATGTATATATATGTCTGTACATATGTAGATACATATATACTTCGTATACATACACTCTAAAAAAAAGTTGTTTAATTTTACGCATATTAAAAGAGGTAACGAGTTTCCTCTCCTAATGTGTGCAAATTTACACACCGTGTTAATGAATTTAAACACTGTCTGTTTACTTTTACAAACAAAATTTGTCGCATTGAGCAAAATTTCACATAAAATATTTAAATTTGATTAAATATGAGCACTTAATGTTTATTATTAGTAGGGAATGTACCCAATAAGCACAAAGGATTCGCCTCGAATTCGAGACGAATTTGCTTTCTATGATAATATTATCGCGGTGATACTTCGCGACGATAGATCGAAGAATCCGAATTCCCAGGCGAGTCACTTATCGTTAGCGATTCGAGTATTTTTACTTTCTCGGATCGTTGGCAATTAAAGATTTTAGCTCTTTGCCGATTCGAGTATTTTTTACTTTCTCGGATCCTTGGAAATCCGAGTTTTTGGCTCATTGGCGAATCGAGATTATGGTTAATTGGCGATTCGATAAAATATTTACCACTACTACGTACTTTAAATATTGTTATAAACCAAAATTTTATATATGTTTTAGATTTACATATATATGTTTTAGATCAATGTTTTATTATTAAAACAAGTAAAAACTCATCTTCTGTTACAAATGGTTTTTCGGGAAAATTTTTCATTAAAACAGAAACTGCATTACTTGATTTTTTTTTAATGAAAATGAAGACTTAATTCATAATTATGTACAGTAATATAGCAGTATTGGATGTCAAATTTCGAAATGGTCAGTAGAAGAAAGGTGTTTCTCTCAACAAACTTCTACGAATTTTAAAGCCATTCTTTCCGACACTTCCTCTTGACGCACGAACACTCAGAAAAACGCCAAGAAAAAATAAATAAAAATAAAGTCAACTTATTAAAAAAAATTTAAGGTTTTGTTCTTTCCATATATTTATTTTATTAAAAAATGCTTTAGCGAAAATTGATTTTCTCGAGCTTGCCTCGAATTCGCAACGAGTCCGAAAAATTACTTTCGAGAAAACCTACTTTCGTGAATCCGCCGTGAATTCGACACGATATCATCCTCGTTTTTGTGTTTATTGGGTATTTTGTTTGCAGTTTTAAACATTTCATGTATATTTATATATGTGTATATTTTAAACATCTCATGTTCAACAATCCAATCTTAAACATCTTATGCGTATATTTACACAGATTTTGGTTGAAAAATAAACACTTTTCAGTAGTAGTTTTACATGCACTTCTTAGAGTGTACTATATAGTGTATACAAGCATGCATGTGTACATATATACATACACATGTGGTTCTTTTGCTGCACCGTTCGATTTGTTGCTTTTGCTTTTCGTTGCATTCTGCAACTGCAGCGTAAACACCACTACTGCTGACGGACGGGCAGGACAGCCTGGCGTGTCGTCTTTCCTTCCACATGCATTTCACATAATGTTGTCTGCGCTGTCTGGCAGGCAGTAAAAGCTTTTGCCGCAGTAAAATGCATCTCTTGCGCCCGCTGTCTTTCCCTTTGTTGCTGCAGGCAAATGCATTGTTCGAGTTTTTGTATATTCGCTATTGTTGCTGTTCATGCTTTTACTGCATTTTTTTCTTCATCACTATTCACTGTTGTTGTTAATTGTGTTGTACCAGCATTGTTACATGCGTTATACATTGGTTTGTTGCAGCTGTTTTTTTTATTGTAGCTGTTGCTCCTGTGCCATTAAGTACTGCTGAACTCTTTGTCATTGCCCTACGCTGCAATTGCACGAGTATTGTTATTATTTGTGCTGCTTTTATTTGTTTGTTACTCTTCCTCAACTTTTGTTTATATACTGCAAACTGGTTGATTGTTTGGTTGTGCAGCAAGCAATCGGCTAGCAGATGGACGGACACCACATTTTCCCTTGACCGAGGTCACTTTTATCCAACCGTAATAGGCTGTGTGTACATCCTCGTATGTAATTACATACATCGTTGTATACATATTCGTGCGTACGCATGTATATATATGTATATGTTGCAGTTGCTGATGCATTAAAAGAGTGAATTTATATGGAGTGCACATAACGTCGCCATTGCATTTGGCACAGCGCTTTTTTGTGCCGGGTTGAAGGCAAAACTTGTAATTGGATGCCAACTTTTACATTAAATATCGACTTACAAAAAAGGTACAGTTAGCTTTGTTACAAAAATTTAAACCAATTAAGTTAGCACAATGAAAGCATTCCGTATTTTTATTCACGTTTTTTTTTTTTATTGTTCCGCACGGATGCCATAAATAAAACTGCGAAACTGCGTTGTGAAAAACAGTGGATTTGGGTATTTAAATAATTCAGTTTGTACGAGTGGGTAGTTTTGGAGACCACCGCTAGGCAGTACTGGGGGTTACACTGTGTATTACTCGTTTTCGCATATTTTTACAGGGTAACCCCCTGTTGTTATGCCTACAGCCCTTGTTCTAAGAGAAAGAAAGAGGCAACTGGTGAAGTTTGGTGAAATTTTAAAGCTTCTTAATTAGCGCTGTTTCGACCATGTTTAATATAGTCCGCCAGTCATTTATTCATCCTGATAGCTGGAAGTAATTAGAAACCCCAAGGCAGCTAGGCAAATAGGCAACATCTTCTCGTGCTATCGAAAGCGGCTTTGAAATCGACGAATACATGCTGCATGTTGGTCCTCCTCTCGGGTGTCTTTCCAAGACTGGTTTTTTGATTTATCACGTGTAAACTTACGCTGATAATAATTTTAGACTTTTATCTAATACGCTCAGTATGACCTTGTCTGTGGGTGTTCACAAGGCGGATTTCGTGAGACTTTCCGCACATCACCAACTCGCCAGCGTCATATTTAAATGTCTTAGCTGAAAATTGGTCGACCAAGCTAAATACAGCTTTGTTATTTTTAAGCCACTCTATGGATATTCAAATTTCGCCATGAATTGGACATCAATTCCGTCATCATCTATTCGGAGATCAGAATCTTCATCATCATAGTTTCTATCGTTGGTATGTACCATTTAAGGTGTTTGTAAGTTCGCCGTTCTCGTTCTAAAAGGACCTTGGTCCGGTCTTGAAACTTGTCAACTTTTTTCGTCGAATTTTCGGTCGTTCATCCTGCCGAAATATCGCCCTTCTCGTTGCTACAGGAGTTCGCCACAGTCCAGCAATATCGCCGCACTTTTTGGTCGAATTTTCGGGCGCTTTTCTTGCCGTTCAGCATCATAAGTTCTCCGCATTCACGTCTTTCGGCATTCTCTTTACTTCCTTCGAATTTGAAGTCTTTGTTATTTTTTCAAACCCTTAGTAGCGCCCACATTTAAATAGCGATGCTTCCCATTGCCGCGTATGTAGACAGCACCTTTACTTTCAACAGCATCTTAGTATTCCGTGTCGTATCAGTGTTTTTTCAGGGCTCACCGAAATCCAATAACTTTTGGGGCAACTGTACACTGCAAACAATAAATATGACCCTATTTGTCGGAAGAGTCCACTTGTGGAGAAGTGCTATCTGAGAGCAAATGTCGAAAGTCCAGTTGCGAAGATGCTGGCTGTGTTTTATCGACGAGTTTTCCTTGAGTTGTTAGTGTTTATTAAGTTGACTCTCCAATAACGCATAAAGCATAAACAGATATTGCAGGCCATTCTTGAGAAAAATACCTGTCGGTTTTCCTAACTTTAATTTTAGGGCACGCCTTAAATCTATATATCATAAAGGATTGATGCCAAAGTATGCCGATTTTGACATCAACTCCAATTTTCCATCCAACCTATCCGAAAACCGTCTGCCATTCACCTATGAAGTAAGCCAGGCTAAAGATTGCGCTTTGACTCACTACTATAGTCAGTTTCCTCGGGCGCGCCTACAAGTATGCAACATTAAACGCTTATACAATTTTATTTGTTAATTACTTCATTCGGATACTAAACCTGTACACTTCTCAAACAGCTTCTAAGATAATTGATTGAAGTCACAAATTTGTCATATCCTGAAGTATGCAAATATGATCGAACTTCATTACACAAAGTATACAAGTATGTATTTTCTTATGTTTGTGAAATTTGCATTGATACGAATAATTGATTATCGTACCTCAAATTTCGTTACAAGTACTCAATATAGGAATTTTAATAATTACTTAATGGTAAAAGGAATGCAATCAACCGGATTCTAATACTTGTTTTTAATATGCTTTCAGCGAATTCTCAGTTGCTTAAAATATACAGTAGGTTGTTTCAGTGCATACGAGAAAAAAAGATTGTAGACATTTCATGCCTTTTGATAAGTCGAAAAATTTGCAAGCACACATTTTGTGAAGCAACATCCACTAACATTTTCAACATATTCTTATTTTTACGTAAGGTGACGCGCCCGACCATGACATCCGCTAGCAATGCTCATGTCTGCGGTCCTTGAACTATAAAAACAGCAACAACAACAACTAATGCAGACCACATATGCTACAATAATCAAAACAAAAACAAAAAGTATGCTCAGCTATCAAGGCAAGACGCCGCTAAGCGAACGCATATTAAGGTCATTGCTTCTTGCTGCATGCTGGCCGATTTGTGCGATCGATAACCCTTTGCACACACACACGGAGGGAGAGAGACAAAAATTAAGCTTGCATACATACATATGTATGTATATAGTTTTTCAAAAGTCTCTTTTTGTGCTGCGCTTAATCGCCGGCATCTAGCTGTTGATGACTGTTGCGTCTGTGAAGCAAGTCTCGCTTTGGGTGTGTTCTTTTTGCATTTCTGTGGTTATTGTTGTTTGTAGTTTAGCTCCTTGTATTTCCTTTGTTTTTTCTTTAATTTTTTTTAAATTTAAAAACGACCAAAAAGTTTTTTCCGCAAATTCTGTGCCGATGTTAGTGAATTGCTCTTGCAACACAATTCCCACAGCACTTCAGACAGACGTCTGTTGAACTTGCTTTGTGTGAATTTTTCGCATGAAAACCGGCTACCAAAAAATGAGAAAGACTTGACTCATATGCACTTAACTGTATGAATAAATACAAAAATACTTTCGTCTGTGTTGCGACAACTGTCTGCGCCGCACAGTACAGCGTCTCAATCACCTTAAGAGTAGGGAAGGGAATAGGTCGGAAGTGGTGACAAAGAGTGCGCGCCAGCCACATTTAAAATCACATAATTGAACCACTAACTCAGCTAGATATATATACATGCATATAACCTTTTCGAATCTCTTGCGGAACTTGCAACGCAGGGGAAGCTGAAATGCCACATAAATTTTACTTTACCAAATGGCTAGCAGCTAACTGAAATGACATTCACAAATTTTCCACGAAATCCATTCGATGTTTGCTGCAACTTTCAAGCGCCGCAATTGAGTGCCAATTCAACTTGTCTGGTCGCACTAAAAGTTACTCTATTGCCCATACATTCCCACGCAGAATATAAAACCCAATGAGAATTTTGGATATTTAAGGAACTAGAACTTCGTGGAATGAGTATAATTTTACCGCATTCTTGGGTATGGACATAACAATTGTGAACTGTTCATCCACTTTTACCTGACATTCTAGTTTTGGACACCACTAAAAACCCTTACAGCGTATTGTTCCCAACCTCAGCCATAATGACCTCGAGACTTAACAAGCGTCTCTTTTGGCCCAAGTGTCATTAAATGCGATTGAGACATCAATAATCTTCAGTAGGTTAAAAATCTGACTTGCTCTCCCCTCTTATTTGGTACTGCAATTGTTTGTCGATTTGCGAGATTTGTTGTTCTTTCCGAGTGCAGATAGGTCCTTCTGCACAATGGTCTCCCATTCTGTTCGTCGGTGCCCTTTCTTTCGTTGTCACCCATGGCTGCCGAGTCGAAGGCTCTTTTCACTGGAACGTCGCCATCCATGTGTACGAAATTCCGTAGCTAGCGCAATCGTATTTTTTGCGCTTAATTATGTCCATATCGTTCGTGCATTTCGTCATTCCATCTTCTTCGGTACCAGTCGCCCACGCTAACAGGACCATAGATCTTGCGTAGACTAGTTCTCCCGAAAGCCCACAAAGCCTAACTGTACCATATAAACGGACGGGTATGATAAGAAACTTGTACAGCGTAGTTTTTGTTCATCGAGAGGGCTCAGCTTTTCATTTGCCTACCGAGCCCAAAGTAGCACCTGGCATTATTAGTGGTGTTTATGCTGTATCCTAGGTAAACAAAGTCCTTCACTATTTCAAATTTATAACTGCCAAAGTGACGTGCGTCCCACAACGCGAGGACGTTTTATGTGTTGCCAGGAGGTATTTTGCCAGAAAGGATCGCCTTGCCGAAAACCTCGTTTGGTCTCAAAAGGCGCGGAGAGGTCCTTTCCAATTTGAGCGGAGCTGAATGGTGTACTTGCCACTCTACCATAGCCATATTAGTTTTGCGGGAATCCCAAATTTATACATGGCAGGGTACAGGCAGCTTCTCTTCTTGCTATCAAAAACGACTTTAAAATCGACAGAAAGATGGTGTAGGTTGATTTGCTTATCTAGTATATTCTCCAGAACTGCGAAAATGTGATCGATGGTGGATTTTCCAAATCTGGCAGTACTGATAAGGTCCAGTTCGTCTCAGTTTGTTCGTGACGGGTTTCAGTCTTTCACACAGTATCGTCGATAAGACATTACACGCAATGCTAAAAAGGCTTAAGGTAAATGCACACAATAACGGGGTAGTACGTAATTCCGTTAAATTCCGGCTTTTTCATTTAAATAAGGAATTGGTGGAATTTTTAATCAAATAAAAAATACTACCATAAACTTTAATTTTTAAAAACTAATAATATCTACTCTGATTATACTTATGGATTATATTTATATAATA
>JAPVRG010233453.1:935-11142 GCA_029783565.1 Rhagoletis cerasi | reverse complement strand
AGCCGTTTCTAAGACGTAATTGTTGAGTTCAACAGTTGCCAACAGTTTCGTAGCAGTTGGGCTAAACAGCTACGTCTTATGAACGCGACCATTTTTTAAAGTTTGGGCGAGATATAGTATGTCTAGTTAAGTACATAAAAAATGCATATTCAGAACTTTGAATTGACACTTAAAATAATAGCTGAGGGTTAGTTGCATTCAAAAAAAGGTTAGCAGTTTTACCAAACGGTAACATTTTTAGACAAAGTTGTGTATTACAAAACTTGAAAACTGCTGCAGTAGAATTTTTTATTGAACCGAACCGAACCATTTTTTAGAGTGGTTTTCGGTTCGGTTTTGGAATTTGAAAATAAAAACGGTTCGGTTAGTGGTTCGGTTCGAAGCCTGAAAAAGGCGGCGGTTCGGTTCAAAAACCGGTTCGGTACAAAACCGGTTTGCAGCCCTGTTGAAAAGTCTTACCCACCTCCAATCGGACTCGAACCTGCGATCTCAGAACCAGAAGCAGTAGTCTTCACGCGACGCCACAGCCGACACTTATGGGAAAAGCAAATATTTGCGTTTTAGTTTTGGCTTCGGCATTTCAAAGGCAGATGTCGCTCTCGCAGCTTGCTCGCTTTAGCTCATACCAGTTCATGAACTGGTATTTTTAGTGACTGCTTTGACTTTTCACTGCAGGGATGCTCATTTAGACTTAAAGAAATAATTTAGCTGTGTTTGGTAGAAATCGATATAGCGGTCACCGATATAAAATTAAGTAGTTATAAGTGGACGGTGTTACGCCCATTTTCCCAAAGTCCATAAAAATTGTACTTCTTGTTAAGAGATTGTTGTGAGTACCAACTTTGAGTAAATTACCGTTTCTAAATTTTCAAATTTCATCTTTCTGAAAATTGCCATTATTTGAAAACTGGGCGTCAATGTCCCGTTATCCTGGCTGTTAACTTGACAATATCTTCCCTTGACCTCTTTAGAAATTGTTCCGTCTTTGGTTTGTCATAACGCGGCCATATGTTCCTCGCAGTTTTGCAGGTTTGAAGATTGTTCCAACGTGTATCAGCCATAAGTACGAATTGCAAATGCAGTTCCCTTTTGATATGTCCGAGTGGACAGTTTATTGTCTCTGCTTCGGATTCATCAGGAGATGCTCCGGTCTTAGCCAACTCATCAGCCCTCTCATTTCCGTGTATGTTCCTATGGCCGGGAACCCAGATGAGGGACATGTCTATTGACTCGGCCGTCGAGCTTAATGCACATTTGCAATCTCTGACTGTTTTGGAATTTGTTACCGGTGAGGCAAGTGCTAGAATTGCCGCCTGGTTATTTGAGAAGATGTATGCTTTTCGCACTCCTAGGCAGTTCCTCACTAATTTTTTGCAGGCCCTTTCGATTCGCAATACTTCCGCTTGGAAGACGCTAGTAAGGTTCAGTAGTCGGTACGAGAGAGAAACATTCAACGTTTCGAAGAACACCCCCGCTCCCACACCGCAGTCCATTTTGGACCAGTCAGTATAGACTTCAGTGGCATTCTCCTCGACTATCCTGCCCCCCCTGGAATCCCGTCTAGAACGAAAACTTCACCTGAAAGTTTTTCTTGTAGTCTGTCGCAGGAGGTATATAAACTGATTATTTCCCTGATTCGATAAGCTTGTCAAGAATGCCACTATGACCGTGCTGCAGCGACCTCCAGCAGCCTGACTCTTTGAGTCTGATTGCCGAGGACGCAGCAGTTTCGCGGATGTGGAGTTCTAATGGCAGTTGATGAAGGATCATATTAAGCGCATCAGACGGCAGGTAGGCGTGGTTATTGTCCGATTTCGTCCATTCTCAATACCGTCCGTCCTTACCCCAATAGAAGTACGCGTACTAAGTTTAGTTGAGATATCTCAATTATTACTCGAGTTATCGTGCGGACGGACGGACGGATGGACAGGCAGACATGGCTTAATCGATTTCTCTTTTCATTCTGAGCATTTTGGTATATGTATGTCTAGATCTATCTCCATTTCTTTAGGCTGTTACAAACAACCGTTATGTGAACAAAGTTATAATACCCTTATGCAGAAGTGCGCTCGGGTATAAAAATATATAAAGACATACCTATATACACACTTACTAATCCATGCCAAAAGTCTGCCAGTCACAAGGTTCATCTACTTACTTTTTAATTTATTTTTTTCAAATTCTACATTATTTTTCGCCAGCGCTGTTTTTTCTTAAGAATGTTATTGCGCATAGGGCTTTGATTACACACCAACTAAAATTGTCGACAAAATTGTACGTCCCTCTGCAATTTTACATAAACAATCAGCATGTTTATCGCATAATTTCTGGAGCTGAAGCGTAGATATTAAATATACGTTTTTAGTTTTTCCAGCAGTGGGATTCTGACAATCGCTACGCCAAATTTCTCTAAATGAAAAGCAAATGGATGAAAGTATACAACATACAAAATTAATAGCTGCAATGTGCAATCAGCTAAATCTGGCAGTACGATGGACATATAGCTAGATTTTGCATGTTGTTAGGCGCGTTGGAATCCGAATGCAGGGAGTCTACTCTGTATTGCGATTCGAAAGGAAAATCATTCGGATTCGGATACTTAACGCTATAAATTTATATTAGTTCGTGTCGCCTTTCGAATCGCATTGGCTTTCGAATCGCAATACAGAGTAGACCCCCAGGACAGGTTTTTCACTAAACAGTGTCTTTCACATCAATTATCCATTTCATATAAGTGTAAGAAAAGATACATATTATGGTCGGTCTTTAGTTTCAGCAAATGCCGCTAAAGTAATTAGGGTTTCATTTGTGAATCTTTAGACCGATCTTGCCGAAGCATAGTTAAGCTTACGTTTTAGGAAAACGAGACTTCCTACTTTTCTCCATTATATCGTGTTACAACTTTAAGACGAGCCATTTTATCGATCGCAGCTTTGTGCAGCTCCACTATGTACTATTGGCTCAAATAGCTCTTCGTCTACGGTTTATCCTACTTCAATTTTAGCTTTGGGAATGCGCCTTGTTTCACTCTCATTGGGGTATGTGGATCTTGCCTTCTTCATTACCTACTAGCATTTGTGACGCCTGTATGATTGTTGTTCTTGTAGCGGAACTACTAAGCACTGCCTAAATCGGCCTAGGCTACATATAAACCGTTGTCGCCAAGGCCCATCAAAAGTTGCCTCCACAAGCAGGTGTGGGGTAATAAAACTCCACATAAAAATTGTATACAACTTAACTATATTTGATTAACTCTCAAATTAATGCTTATCAAAACTGAGTTCAGTGGCTGGTGAAGGGTGTGCCAGGAGAGTTGCGGCTTCGAGCTGTTCCTTAATGGAGACAAAAGCTTTTTCCGACTCAGCCGTCCAAGGTATTGGCCTGCGATAATTTTTGTTAGAGACTTTTAAGAACTCGTTCAGAGGTGCTTGCGTAGTAGCGGCATTTTTAATGTGTCGCCTATAAAAGTTTATCGCTCTGATAAATCTTCTCAACTCTAGAATCGTTTAAGGCTTTGGAAAATCACGTAGTGTCTGGACTCGATTCGGAAGCGGTGTCGGATCCGAGCGCTGTTATGCGATAACCCAAAAAATCGACTTCGGCTGATCCCAAACGCATTTTTCCGCATTAATGAAAAGGCCGTATTGGCTAAGCCGTTGAAACAATAAACGGAGGTGTTTTACGTGCTGCTGTTCGTCAGTCGATGCCACGAGGAGGTCGTCGATGTACGCGTAAACAAAATCGAAGACAGTGAGTGCTTCGTTGATGAAGCGCTGAAACGACTGCGCTGCGTTACGGAGTCCGAACGGCATGCTATCAAATTCGAATAAGCCGAACGGGGTTATAACGGCAGTCTTTGGTATATCTTCCTCTGCCACCGGGTATGGTGGAACGAACGCCGGAGGTCAATGGTGGAGAAAATGCTTTTTACTGCTAAAATCGTAAAATAGTCGTGGAGAAGCGATATTGGGTACCGGTCATGAATCGTTTTCTCCTTGAACCTACGGTAGTCTCCACATGGTCTACAGTCTCCGTTCTTCTTCTTCGCCATGTGCAGAGGGCTAGCCCAAGGGCTGTTTGAAGGTCTGGCATGTCCTAACTCGACCATGAGTTGAAATTCTTTTTTGGCCACTTTGAGGCGCTCAGGGCATAGTTGACGGACGCGTTGAGCACTTGGCGGCCCGGTGGTTGGTATAAATGCTTGACGGCATGCTTGGTTGCCGTGCGGTTGGAAGGATTGCCGAGCAGCTCCAGAAAATCCTTGAGGATAGTTGTAAATTTGTTAATCTCGGTGAGGGCTGTGACTGCTGCGCAAGGAGCGGTAGCATACGTGCCTATGCTGTGTGATCCTGAGTTAGGGTCTATTAAGCAAATTCATAGATCAGATCTGCGCCGATAGTTGAGTATCTGTTTGCACCTTGCGTGTGCTTATAAATTGTAGGCGTCACCAATTATGTGAGCTTATAAAACTCCACACATAAATTCGATACAACTTAACTATATTTTATTAACTCTCAAATTAATGCTTAGCAAAACTAATGAACACTTGTTGTGCTTGTTCTGAAGCACGAAAAAGAACGACAAAGATAAACGTACGAATAAGAATAATGAAAACAGTGCTGCCAGATGCGATGCTTCAATACTAAGTTCCCACATAGGTCATATGTTTATTGGCTATTTTAGGGTAGAGTCCAAATAACAGGGTTGCTAACCACTCCAAAAATCGATGCGGTTCGGTTCAGTAGTTCGAACCACTTGGAAAAAATTTGTACCGGTACAAGAATCGGTTTATTAGTATCTCTGAACCGCGGTTCGGTTCAAATGGTTCAATTTTTGTATAATAAGTGATACAAATATCCCAAAAAATTTGCCAAATACTATACCTAAATTATTACACAAAGAAAATATGTAAATTTTTTTAATGTTATAATAGGAAAAGTAACTGTATCTATTTTTTTATATTTAAATCAAACTAAAACTTGCAAAAAACCAGAAACGATTAAATTTCACAATATTTTTTTGCAACAAGTTTCGCCGACTTTATCAAAGTATGTAATTTCTAATACTCTAAGGGCCGTTTTTTTCAAGTAGCTTTTAAAATTTATCTGCCCTTTAAAGACCCATGACCTTATTCATAAAAAATAAAATAATAATTTTTAAAAGTTCCTTGGGAAAGGGGCACTAAACTTACTATCGGATCCGACATATGTTTATATATTTTACTAGTTTTGTCATTTTCCAATTTATTAATATTAAATTTTATCTTATTTCACACAATAATTTTTGCCTGTTGTTCACGCTTAATGAATGTGCAGAAGACAGAAAAAATAAATATAATTTGCGTTTTACCGCCATCTCGTGGTTCTTTAATTAAGAAATAGACATACAAAAAATACATTTTGCGTATCGTGCAAAGTTTGTATTAAAAAAATTTTTAATTAAAAAAATTAAAATCCGAATCTGCTGGGAAGGATATCGAAAAAATCCACCCTAACCTACCTACACCGAGCTTGGTGTTTGGTAAAACAAAATACATGGGGAAAAATTACAGAACACCGAGTTACCGAGTACCAAGCTCGGTGTAAAGACCCCTAATAGATACAATTGTGAAATTACAATGAAAAATTAAACCTCGCGGATTTATTGCCAAAAAAAATAGCAGTTTTACCATGAGGGTTGCATATTTAGGCAAAGTTGTGTATTACAAAACTTGAATAATGCTTTAATTTAATTTTTGGTTTCGGTTCGGTTTTGGCATTTAAAAATAAAAGCGGTTCGGTTCGAATCCCAAAAAAAGCAGCGGTTTGGTTCAAAAACCGATTCGGTTTAAAACCGGTTTGCAGCCTTGCTGAATAATTAAAAGTTTAACCTGTTACAGTATCCAGATCTTAATTGCGCCAGAGTTATGCGGATTTCTCGATGGTTGAAATCCAATAACGGCATTCACGGGGCGGGAACAAACTGACGCAGCATTATTTAGAACCGGCCGCCAATTGCCTTGTATGTTGCCAACAACGTTTCTTTATAAGTGTTTGCCCCAAGTGCTGCTGGCGAACGAATTGAGGGCCTTGTACTTTATTAACAATTGCGATAAAGGTCTGAGAGGTATACGAGTAATTTCAAACACAGGTAATCTGTGTCGTGCAGTAGCAATTTCGGGAAATCCTCAACGTAGGAGATCGGTGAAACTCTGGTGGCTGAGCAAGATTCGACTCCGTTGGCATGGTCTTATCCATCGAATAGACACAAACTCGCCAACTCTGAAAATATTTAACTTGGTACCCATTGGGGGTAGCATAGAAAGAAGGAGGCCTATTCTGCGATGTAAAGACCAGGTGGAAGAGGACTTGGCTTCACTTGGCATTTCCAATTGGCGACTGTGGCGCTTTATTGAAACAAATCAAAGAAGTTATTGAAAGTTATCTTTTAATCATATCAATATTTATTTGCTGACCACCTTGACTTTTGTGCGTCAGAAACTATTATAAATATTTTTGGAACGATTTTATTAAATTAATTACTACACTTAATATGCAAATTACGCATAAAATACAAGGTCAACTGCATGAATTGCTAGCCGAATCAGCGCTCAGGACCAACGAGGCGTAGTCATAACCGGCTCGACTTAAGCCTCAGCGCATTTGGTACCCTCCTAATTGAAGCAACGTATAAACACCAGCCATCTAAACGTGTGGCTGAAAATGCTTGTCGTACGCGTCTAATTGACTAATACCCACTAGCAATTTTGATGTATTTGTACGGCGACATAAGTGGCACCTGTCAGAGCTAAAGTGCTTTAGAAAATTTTTCACATTTAATTATTGAATTTAAAGTTATTCTAAAAAAAAAAAACTCAAAGCCGTAACACTTCTACGGCGCTTACGGTAGGGTGTATGTACTACTACTGCTGCGCAAAGGCGTTGGCGCGGACGACTGCAAAATGCTATCCATCTTGTTTGGCAATATCCGCAATTGGTCTCAAAGTGCGGCGCAAGTGCAACTCGCGCGCTCTTAGTAAGCAAAGCATCCAATTTGCAACACACAAGGCGTAAAAATGTGCTGGCGGTGCATTTGCATTTGCATAATTCGTATGCGCATGCGCACCACCACTCTGCGCACTAAGCGGCATGTTTGTGCAAACCGCGCCGCGCTGCCATGTTGACATTATTCAGCGCGCTTCGCCACAGAATCATACTGAGTTCGCGATTTTTTCTCCTTTTTTGGTTTGAGTGATAATTTTTAGTGGAGCAGTGTTGCAACATCTCGCCGCGCTGCACTGCACGGTAAGGTAGTTCACATATTTGGGCGTACATTTGCAAAAATTTAATTAAAGTATTGAATTGAAAATCGATCTCTCAGCAGCTTAACTGGATCTGTCGAAAATCGATTCAAGACAACACACACACGCAATAAAAAAGAAATAACGAAATGTGATGAAGAAGCAGTTGCGAAATGTGAGATACCCAGGCTTAGGCAGCTAAATCTAAGCTTGTTAGCATCTAGCGCGCTGATCAACTGCTCAGATGATATATAAATATGCGCGCAGGATACCAATATACAGTCGAGCTTCGCCAGCAGTTTACAGCGCACACACTTCACGGAGATCGCACATTTCGAGAGAACTGAGAAAATGATTAATAAGGTATGTGCGTAACTTGCGCGAATTTAACGCCCACTTACTCACCTCAGCTAGTTGCTGATACTAATTTCCTCCCTTAGTTGCTTATTCTCACTATAGCTGTTCTGCACGTGCACGCCTTGGTTGAACTCAGGGATCCGCATGAGGAGTATGGTCCAGTTGCCTATGAGTTTCACTATGCCGTAAACGATCCACACACTGGCGATATTAAATCGCAGAAGGAAGCACGCAAAGATGATCGCGTTGAGGGTGTTTACGAGCTGATCGATCCCGATGGTCATCATCGCGTTGTCCACTACAAAGCAGATGATCACAATGGCTTCGAAGCTGTAGTTTCACGTGAACCCACCAATATAAAAATTCCAGTCCCTGAAGTGCATCATAAGCTAATTGCTACAAAGATATTGACACCATCATTGCTGCATCATTAGAACGTCCAATTGTATATCGAAAAAAAAAGAAATGAAAAGTCCACCATAGAAATACTCGATACGACACAGTCATAAATATGTGAAAATGTAAGAATCCCGACGTAACATGGAGAATTGCGAAACTTGTTGCATTTACACATATTCACTCATACATACATATGTATATAATTACATACACACATATTTTCTTAAGTCATGCATTTAATAAAAGTTAAGTTCTATTTACGCAACTAGTTATTAATTTGAATTGTGAAAAAAATCTTATATGTGCCATTTAATAGCATTTTATATAATGTAATTATGTAATATATGTATGTACACTTGAGAAAAAAATATTTTGTTTTATCACCGATGACATGTCTACGAATGTGCACACAAATGCAAAAATATATATATGTATTTTTTTCATAAATACAAAACTAAAGCTGACACTTTTTTCCATAAGAATCAATACCGAAGTCCATAGAAGAAATCATCCTAATCTCTAATAAGTCGACTGTTGCCCAAAACTTTCCATTTTCATATTTCATATTTCATTTATTAATCAACAAACAAGATGCTTACAGACTATATGAAGAGTATACATACTATTTATGCATAAGATAACTAAAAATAAGGGAAAACATTACTTATGACAAGTGTCTTATGAGTAAATTCTTAAAAGTATCCGAAGAATAAGCAAAATCAAAGTCTAAGGAAGAAGAATAAGTATTAAATTGAGATAGCGCTCTCCTCAAAGGAGCATTCATCCCATAGACAGTTTTAGCAACCCCCACAAAAAACAATCCATTGCAACGAAGATTACGTGAGGGAACATTAAAACGAATTTTCATGAGGAGGTACGGGCAGTCAATTGAGCCTGCAATTATACCAAAGACAAAGCACATCGACAACAGAGTATGCCTAGACTCTAAGGGCATGAGATTAATCAATGCACAAAGAGAACGATAAGACGGGATAGGGTCTACAAATTTCACCGAGCGCAAGGCAAAGTGTTAGGGATGTTCAAAAAAGACTGGTGTTTCTAAAAACCGGTTTTTTTTATATGGTTAATGATCTTTTTCAATCTTTTTTTTAGTTTAGGTGTTAGTCGTTTTTATCCTTTTAAACCGAAAACCGAAAATTCGGTTTTTACATTCCCCAGCAGTGTAACATAACTGTCTTGTATATCTTCGAGATAAGATTAAAGTTTATGGCGTCCCAAATACTTCAAAGTGACTACTAAATTTTTTTCGTCGATCGTTTGTAGAAAAGAAAACGAGGTAAGCAAAATCGATTGTGAAATCGGTGGTGAATATTGTCTTTTACTGTCAAGAACAAAAAATTTTATAAAAGAAAAAATAATTTGCTCTCCATATATATATAAAAGTGTATGTACATACATACATATAGGTAAACAACACATATTCGGCCTTATCGCGAATCCCATGTGAAAAAATATTCCCAAAAATTATAAAGCAAAACAAAAACAATTTTTCCCAATTTCTTTTTGTGTTTCCTGTGAAATTATGGGAACGAATTATTCAAGCGGAGTTGGCGATAAGGCTGATTAAATAGGAAAAATTAACGTAAGTCGATGTCGATTCTTTTTTAGTTTTGTGTGTTTTTGAGAGTATTTTTATAGTTCCGGTTTTTTTCGATAAACCGAAATGATCAGGTTTTTCATTCAGTTTTTTTAACGGTTTAAAACCTGAATAAAAAACCGCGATTAATCAAAAAACCGATTTTTTGGAAACGGTGCCCATCCCTACAAAGTGTATAAAATCCCTCTGAACAGACTCTAATCTATTAACATAAACTGCATGAAAGGGTCTCCAAATAAATACCGCATATTCTAACCTGGACCGAACTAAAGACGAGTACAACATTTTGAGAGTATAAGGATCAGAAAACGAAGAACAATTACGACGAATAAAGGCCAACATCACGAACGATTTAGAAATAATAAAGTTTATGTGTGTGGTGAAGTTGAGCTTGGTGTCAAAATAAACACCCAAATCTTTAAATTCACTAAGGGCCGATTTCATAATAAAATTAATGAATCATTTAAATTTAACGGATGCTTTATTTTGCCGATCGATTTCGTAAAGCCACTTTAAAGATAGGATGCCTTTAAGAGACACAGTACATTCAAATG
>JAPVRG010233424.1:0-10101 GCA_029783565.1 Rhagoletis cerasi | reverse complement strand
AAACCTCAAAAGACTAAAGGATGTTTGCATTTTCCAAAGTTTAAACTTTAGTATTTTTTCGGTCGTGTCCTATATACAGACCAAAAAAGTTTAAATTTGAGGCCAAAATTTCTAACCGTGTGGCAGCGCTAAGAACCTGCCGGTCTATGTCTGCCCCAACGCCAGCCAAATTAATCTAACCTAACCTAGGAGGCACGACAAAATCGTTCACAGCCCAAAAGGGGTAGCCCCCAAGGGGGTGGGCTTTCTCCTCTCCTGCGGAATTTTGGTTATTTGTAAATGAACGCCTCTCCAGACTTAAACGAAAGACTAGCGAAGTTACCTAATGAAACCATACTGCAGATGTGTGACGCTTTAGCTCCCAAACTAGAAATCTCTAGGTATCCATTGCAGATAGAGCTCTCTGAAATAGAGGAAACCCATATTACGAATCTTATGGGTAGGTTTGGTATACCGATGGATCCAAATTTAAAAATGAAAACACTAGGGCTGATAAAGTTGGGTGGAATTAAAAAAAAATATACCAATGGTCAGCCACCCCACATCTTTTGAAGCACAGATTTATGCAATTTATGTAGAGAATGCCTTAAAAGAGACACATCTTCGAAGTACGTCTGTATTATGTTAGACAGTCAGGCCGGCTTACTAGTTCTGAGGTTCCGCATAATAACATCAAAGCTGGTATGTGATTGCTTAAGCACCTTAACCGCTTTTGAAGAAAGAATAAAGTGCTAATAGGTCGCGTACCGGGGCATGAGGAACAGGATGGATACGCACAGGCAGACTGCCTAGCAAAATACGGAACCCTTTTGTGGGCTAGCCAAAGCAAACACAAGGGAGGACAAAAACAACTGTGTAGAAAAAAAATCAATAAGGACTGGATTGAGTGTCCAGGGGCATGGCAAGCGAAACGGTTAATTTGTTCATCTAAAGAGACATAAAAACGAACTCCTTAATTTAGGCAGGTCCTGAACTTTCAAAGGAAACTGCTATCTCTGCTATCACCTCAGTAAGATGAAACTTTCAGATACGAACGCCTATACAGTGCTTCTGTAAACTGAATGTGTTGCTCTCGCCAGACGCAGACTCGCTCACTTATACTGGTGGTCTAGAATAAAAAGCCCTTGGAAGTGCTAAGGCAAATTAAAATCCCTCACTTATAGGGTGAGAGAAGGGCCATCCACGCCAGAGTTCGCTATGCCACTTTGATGATTCGAAAGAAATTTAATGAAATGATATTTGGCTTACAATATACATACATATGTATTTAATTTGTAAAATCTGAGCACTTATCAGGCTGCTACAGTCATACTTAATAAGCTAAAAATTCATTTAATAGCTTACATAAATTCAAGCAGTGAATAATTAATTTACATGCATCTATGTATGTACATATACATACATACATGTTTTGCGGAAATAATTATACACACTTTGTTATTAAAGGAAGCCTTTAAATCAAAACTTATGTTTTTTAATGCATAATCGCTTATCGAAACAATACTTCTTAGTAATTGGAAGCAATCAAAGCTATACAAATGTACGTTCGACGATAACACTATGCGACGATTATTATTTCACACAAAAAGTCATATACTCGCGAAACTAGGGGCCAAATATAGTATAACTGCGTTTTTAGTTTTTCTCTCAGATACCAGGGTTTTTTTTAGTAAAGGTCTTAGAAATTTCAGATATGTTAAATTTAAAAAAAAAAAAACACGCGTGTAGCGCCGTACACCTGATAAAAGTGAAACTTCTTAAAAATTCGGTAAAATTAAGAATCAATGAGATTTATTGTGTTAAGAAGAGAGATAATCTTAAAATATATATGTAATACCAAAAAATTATTGTCAAATTTGATTCTCGGTGCAAAAAGAAATCTATTGGTATGTTGCACTTAGTTGTAAAACACTTCTTTCATAGTGAATTTTTCAATGACAGTTTTCATCAATAACTGTTATTTTCGGTCTCTGGTAAAAAACTGTTACTGGTTTTTACTGGATAATGCGCACAAAAACACAACTAGTACCACGAGTAAAGGCCGTCACGCCTAAGAAGTTTCACTTCAAAAACAAACACTTTCAGCTGGGCTCCCATTTTCAATTACTTTTGCGTTTTCGTAAAAATTGTACGTTTTTATTTTTAGGTGCTGCTTACCCAAACTTTTTGTTATCGACAAGTTCCATTATTCAATTTGTTTCTGGTATTATATACCGATTATTTGGCAAAGTTAATCCATTTATCGACTGAGTCAAATGGCAAGCAGTTGTTGTTTCGGCAATTTTTCTGCAGCAAAATTTGAAGTGTGGTCCGCAAATATTTAATTAAAAAATAAATTACACCAAATTTTTATTTTTAAGTACGGGACGTGCGACGTCATTTACTTTTGATTCCTATAAGCCTAAAGTTTCCGATTTGAAACCGCGAAAATTTAAAAGTAAAAAGCAAAATTTTTGCGCTTTTAAACAATATGTATTTCTCGTATTATTTTGCAGTATTTTATTTTGCTTTTATTTGAGCACAACTTAACAATAAAGAAATTTTAATTGTACCAGTCCCACGCAATGTAAACAAATTTTATCCATGTATCAATTCATGAAAAAATGTGTCATTACCCAGCACTAGTATTTAGTAAGGATCATAGAATGAAAGGCTGCTCCATCACGTTAGCAACAAAAGACTTCAACACTTCGCTTGAATTCTATGTGCTGACATATCTACATACTTTGTATCTTTGTGTATACGTCGCTCTCTTTCTCTTTTCCCATTTTTCTATGCTATATCTTCCTTCTTACTCATGTAACATTTCCAGTTTTAAAAATTTCACTCCCCATTTTTGCGATACCGCCGCCTAAGAAGTTTCACTTCAAAAAATATTCAAAAATATTCATTGTAAAAGATTAACTTTTTTGGAGCACAGTGACGGACAGGGAAGGATATTGAAAATGTTCTTTTAAAATTTGAATCTTAAATATCCTTGAAAATTCGAAAAATTTGTTTTTCCAACATTATCAGCTTAAAATATGGAAATAATTAGAAGAGCATTTTCAATGGCTCCTGAAAAGAAAAAAAATTTCAGGTAAAAATGTCACCGTTTTTGAAATACTGATATTTTTATTTATATAAAAAAATCGGGCCTTTTCATGTATTTTCTTTGATTGCATGTACAAACAAGGCTATACTTAGTAAATTTTTTTCATGCAGTTAAAGAAAATGCATGAAAAGACCCGATTTTTTTTTTAAATTAAAAAATATCAATGCTTCAAAAACGGTGACGCTTTTACTTGAACAAGTTTTGCGTATCAGAGAGCTCACCCCCCGACCTACCTTCTCTTCCAGTTTGATCTGGTACTTCTTGGACACCTTGTATACCAATATGCTCAGAATGAAGAGAGAAATCGATTATGTCATGTCTCTCTGTCCGCCCGTCCATCCGTTTGTGCACACGATAATTCGAGTAAAAATTCGGATAACTCAACGAAACTTGGTGCGCGTATTTCTGTTAAGATAAGGATGGATGGAGTTGAAAATGGGCGAAATCGGACAATAACTACGACTACTTTCCATGTAATGGTAGCTTGCAGAAATACAAAAACTGTGATATTTTAGTAACTTAAATTTTTGGAAAAAGGGCGTAGCCACGCCCACTTATGGATTTATATGTATATATATTTCGGTAGCCGCTTTACCAATTAATACTTAACTTGACACAAGTAAAAAACTAACAAATAATTTTACTATATTTGGTTCCTAGTTTCGTGAGTGTTTTGATTCTTTTGTGTATAAAATTGTAGCAAATATGTAGCAAGGATATAATTACATTATAAAGCAAGACAGTTGTGTTGTAGCTTTGAAGTAATTGAAAAAATAAACGAAATTTTATAAAGGCTATAAAACAATTGATTTGCACAAAATTTCTAAAATTATGTGAACTCACAGAAGGAGACAATAGATGCGCTATTTCTTGCAATGACTTCTTTTTCTTTAATTTTACAATGATCATTGCTGGTGGGGGCCCGGGGCAACTGACCCTACTGCCCCCTCTTCAAGAACGGCCCTGCAGGATGTGCTAGTAAAAACGTGTGAGTGTATTGAAAATTTAAAGGGAAGAGTTAATTGTGTAATGAACTTATTGTATCCCTGTACATGTCAAAAGATTCTACGCCTAAACTCTTTGTAGTTTAAACAAGACGAGAGAAGTTTACAACTAAAGGCCTGCTCAAAGAGACCTTTGGTTCGTAATTTTTTGGCAGATTTCTAGATATTTCAAAATTTTTTCACTATAGTATTGAAGATTTTTAGGAATTTTACTGGACTTTTTTGCAATCTTTTGGACTTTTCAGGCGCCTTTCGAAAACTTTCATAACTTGCCCTATTTAATTTGACACTTTTCCATACTTATTAGGAAATTTCCTACATAAAATTTTTTCCCGAATGGTTCAATAATAAAGGGGAACAAATTATAAGTTTTACTTTCTCACAGTGACTTTCTGGTAGCATTTTAGTTTTTTTGAGGGTAACAAATCCAGGCACTCACATATAGATTTCTCTTTAGATATTTATGAAATTAAGCACTTTAGAATGTGTCGTGTTCGAGATTCTGGACGAATACGATAATCACTCCCTGAAGCCTGAGAGTATTTGGCCTATGATACGTGGGCAACTGCATCTCTAACATTTCATACGCTAGCTCACAGAGCAACGCTCTCCCTATTGCAGAAAATCCCATCTTGCCAAGACGGTATCTTAATTTGCAGTACTCCTTTAGATAGCCTGGGAGAATTCTCATGCCAGAAATTCCTCTAAGGGGAGTTACAAACTTCTTAGATTCCCTTTTCCCCTTTGTCTTTCACAACCTGAGGTTTCTCCTACTTAGCCGCTTTTCTGTGTTTCCTTTTGACGGCTGTGGACCATATCGGCTTTGTCGTCCACAAGTAGACAATTGATATAGTTTTGAATGAGTCTGGGGCTTTTAGTGCTGGCTGACTGTGCGGCATGAAATTAATCATGGCCCCATTAGTCCTTCTACAAAAAAATATAGTTTAATATGTATCCATTGATCCACTTTTTTGCAACCTAGTTGAAAACACACCGGCCCCAGCGTTCTTATCCTCGAGCTTGGATCTATAAGTATACCCACCCTGAGATTCCTTGTTAGACGTTGTGCTTAACACTCTAAAAGTGACCCTTAGTAGCTTTCATTAAAAAAAATTAAAGCGCTTGAGAAAGTAAGACTCAATACCATCTTGAACAGCACATTCCAGTTTTGGATCACTGCGCAGCGTGAGTTTAGTTAAATTACCTTCATTTTTTTTTGTGAAGTGGAGGAGGGTAGATTTTAGTGGGTTTATTGACGATCCCTTTTCAGATTACCGTTTCTCAGTTCGTTTTAAGCCGGCTTGCCTTATCATTTTCTCTTCATTAAAATGTTTCTGTCACTGAAAAATTCCTATAACATAAGAACCAGCCTAATGTGCGTATAGACGCAACTAATTGTGATAATAAACGTAATCTTCAGATCTATAAGTGCATAACATCCCACGCTTTAGGCACTGGGGAATCTGCAATAATAAATTGAAACAAAAAAATAAACAAACGCAAAAAAATAAGGCTTTCATATACAACCAAAACACCAATCAAGAATTCTCGTACATGAAAATCGGTTATCAATTGAGCGTTACGAGTTAGCGCGAGTGCTCACGCCCGCTCACAACCGCTCACGATCGGATTTTTCTGTAACGACTGGAGCACGAGCGAGTATCTAGACGGCGATTGCGAAATCATCCACAACGATGTAATGAACAGCGAGAAAGAAGCGCTTAACTCATTGGCAATCATCAAACTGCTCAAGCTGCGAATGCAAAGATCAGCATGCCTCTTTGTTGATACAAGCATATATGTACATATGAAATATATTTTTCATACAAATGCATGATATTTGCTCAGAATGTAATATGCAGCACTGATATGTATGTAGCTCTCAATTATGCGCGTAATCGGAAAACGCTGCCTAATGAGACGCTGAGACAGCAAAGCGAATTGATTGCTGATAAACAAAGCAAGGCCGTAAAATCGGAGCGCGCACTGTTCGTACAGTTCACTGCGTGACGAGACACTATCCGGTTGTTATAAGCGGCCGGAAAACGCGCGCGTCTACAACGCGGTACAACAGAAACATTTTTGTTAAACTCATTTATAGATTCTCCGCTACGCGCGTATTTTGTGTATTGTTTTAAATAGTTTATATTACATACCATTATTAAAAAATGTGCCTACGTAACAGCATTTTACTGCTGTTTTACTTAATTCAATGGCTGTTGTTCTCCTATCTATCCACCGCCAGTGCAGCGCGCAGCATGAATCGACAACAATTGAAGACAATCGAACGTTATATGGATCCGAGCGCGGACCCTTGCACCGACTATTATCAGTACGCGTGCGGTAATTGGCAGTATGTGCATGCGGACGCCGAATATTTCGAAACAATCGGCCTCATTGACTATAAAGTCGATCAGGAATATGCGCAATTATTGCACAACATACGCCGACGGCGCCGTTTGCGTGGGGAACATGCCTTTGTGCGCAAGCTACTCGACTACTACAAGTCCTGCTTGACTGTGTACGCGTACACACCACAGCTATATCTGGACTGGCTGCAGGAGCATGAACAGCTGGTATGGCCGCCAGTGCTGCCGAGCATGGGCGACACACGCCGCGCCGCCAAGCGACGCGGCAAAGCAGTGCGTTACGACTGGCTACAAATGCTGGCGGTGTTGCGGAGGTATGGCATGAATGCGGTTTTCATTGAGGAGACGGTGATTCAGCGACGTGATAATGCGCGCGCATCTGCCATAGATTTGGATAAGCCCGTGCTAAATGGTGGCTTTCAACCTATGCCGCATAAGGGCTTTGAGCTGATAATGGAATATTTGGGTGTGAGCGATGAGCAAGGTAAGGACAGCCTATGGGAGGAAGTAACTGAGTTTGAGGGCAAGCTGAAGAGTTTGGATTTCGTAGAGGACACGACCGAGGAGGGGGAGGAGAGTGCATCGGCGCAGCGCGAAACCACGCTAGCTGAACTGAATATGCCTTTTCTCACGCGTTACTTGGACATCGTGCTGGAACAACCCGCGGATCCGCACATGAAGCTGACCATACAAAATCTGCCATACATGAGGCTATTGCTCACCGTGCTGGACGAGCACGAACCAGAATTCATCTGTCGCTACTTGATGTTGCGTTTTCTCTGGTATCTGAACGTTGATGGGCCACGCAACTTTCTCAAAGGTGACTGTGTCTCGCATACGCGCAGCATGATGCCGCTTGCCATGACTTGGCTTTATGAGCGACAGAATCCGGAGCTGATCGATGAAAAGTCACACATCGAGTTGCTCTTCCGCAAACTGTTACAGCATTTTACGCAAACCCTACAAAGCAACGTAAATCAATTCGACTCACACGTTTTGCGCTTCTTGCAGGATAAAATTGACACAATGCGCATCAAGGTCGGCAATTTGCCACGGCCTGCTACCAGTCGCCTAGTGGAGGCATTCTACACAGATCTCGTAATTGAGCCAAAAGAATTTTTCGCCAACCACTTGCGTTTGCTGCAACACTTCACACGCGCCAAACACAAACGCCTCACGGAGCTGCTTGCGCAAGATGACTCATACTTTCATCTCGAAGATCCCGAAACTGGTGCTAGCTCTTCACCCTACTACCTGCTGCGCTCAAATGTGGTCATTGTGCCACTTACACTGCTGCACACGCCTATCTACCATCCACTGCTGCACGAGATCTTCAAATACAGCTCGCTGGGCTTCCTGTTGTCGCACGAGATCACACACGGCTTCGATGATAGCGGCGTCGAGTTCGACAAGCGCGGCAATATGCGTGGACCTTCGCAACGCATCAAAGCGAATCGCAGATTCGACTCAAATCTGAATTGCCTACGTTCGCGCAATCCACAAATCGTCGATGAGAAAATCGCCGACGTTAGTGGGCTGCGTTGGGCGTACGAGGCTTACTTTAAGGACAATTCCAGCAGCAGCAGCAGCAGCAACGCCAATGCCCGTCCGCTGCACTTCACCAGTCTCTCGCCGGAGCATGTGTTCTTCCTTAATTTCGCACAGTTTTTCTGCGGCTCGCCGGCGACTAGCGCACGCGACTTGGAGTTCAGTGAGCATGGCTCGGATAAGGAGCGTGTCTTGGATGCGCTGGCGAATTTCGCGGAGTTCGGTCGCGTCTATGATTGCCCGCTGGGCAGTCGCATGCACCCGCAACGAAAGTGCCAAATTTGGAGATAGCAGGCCAATGAGAGAACATTGAAAAGGAGGGAGAATGTTAACGTTGATATTAGCCAACATAGTAAATAAGCTGTAAATAAATTAAATTTATGTAATGAAAACAAAATTAATATTTAAATACGACATAATTTAGAGATTACTAGTGCCTAAACAATCAGAATCCATTTAATTTAAAAATAAGCGAGTGTATTTGTGCTGTTTTTTTTTTTACTATTTGTTTGGAGTAGTGATAGTGTAAATACAATCCACAATACCTTCCCACATACATAGATGCTACAATTCACTATTAATAAAGAAGAAAAGAAAACAAATTCCAATCGAATCATATAATCGTATGTGGCTTATCAATTTGTTCGGGTGCCAATTCCAACAATTTCCTGGTACAACACTCGTAGAGTACACAGAGAAAAAAAATCGTAGAGCCAAGGAAAACGCACTTTGCCACAAATACTTTTGTTGGTTAAATGGTACCCAGAGACAAAGCACCTGTACAAAAAAAGGCAGAGACATTGTTGAAATCATACTTATTGAAGACGAAGCAGTTAAAATTAAACACAATGTAGTTAAAATGAAAGACTTACGTATTTGCACCAACTGTGCTTAACATAACATAACAAAGAAAATTCTTTGTTTTTACTTAATTTTTTTCAACCGCTTGCAAACAAAGAATTAAATTAAAGAATTGGGAACGATATAACGAAAAATACCTTTTATTTGTTTTTCTTGTAAAGCGCAGTTGCGTAGTTAAAGATAAAATCATCTCTGCAAACGTTTTTTTTTTTGGTTCTACTGCATTTATTTTCTCGGTGTAGTGTTCGTGTAAGTACTTGTATATATTTCGTTTGTGTGTAAGTATGATTGGCCCCAAAAACCTATAGTATCAGTCGCGTTCGCTAGATTTTTGTTATTTATTTTGGTTTTGTAGAATTTTTCTTTTTCGCAACGAAGTGTCAATCTTTAAAAAAGTTCAACAAGCATTTCTATGAGTGTTTTTGAAAGTAACTTAAAGTAAGTTTGCCATATTAAATGTTAAATAAACGTTTTGAGTATTAAGTTTATTTTAAGTTTTTTATAAATCACTTACTTTATAAATTGAAATGCATATGTTTACGACAAAACCAAGGAAAAATCTTCTTTATTGGCGCTGTAACCACCTAAGCGATTTTGGCCGAGTCCAAAACAGCACGCCAGTCATTTCTCTTCTGTGCCAACTGACGCCAATTGGAAATGCCAAGTGAAGCCAAGTCCTTCTCCACCTGGTATTTCCAACGCAGAGGAGGCCTACCTCTTCCTCTGTTACCAGCATCGCGACCCGCGTTGAATACTTTCAGAGCAGCAGCGTTTCTCATACAGCTCATCGTTAAATCGTCTGCAGTACTCGCCATTGCCAACGCGCAAAGGCCCGTAAATCTTTGGCAGAATCTTTCTCTCGAAAACTCCAATAGCCGCTTCATCAGATGTTTTCATTGTCCATGCCTCTGCGCCGTACACCAGCACAGGCAAGATGAGTGACTTACAGAGTGTGATTTTTGTGCGACGAGAGAGGACTTTACTTCTCAATTGCCTACTCAGTCCAAAGTAGCACTTGTTGGCAAGAGTGATTCTCCGTTGGATTTCAAGGCTGACACTATTATTGGTGTTAATGCTGGTTCCCAGATAAACGAAGTTGTCTACTTTTTCAAACTTGTAACTGTCAACAGTGACGTGGGTGCCAAGACGCGTATGCTCTGACTGTTTGTGTGATGACAGGAGATACTTCGTTTTGTCCTCGTTCACCACCAGACCCATTCGCTTT
>JAPVRG010233392.1:0-11282 GCA_029783565.1 Rhagoletis cerasi | reverse complement strand
CCACTTTGGTGGAACCCCGAGTTGAAAACTATCAAAAGACAAGTCAGAGAACTCTTCAAGATGTTAATATGTACTCACGATTTACAAAAAAGAAATAAGAAATGCCAACACAGCGAACTCCTCTGAGACCGCAAAGCTAAGGGAAGTTCTATCTAAAGGTAATTTCGTACAAGAACTTATTAGGGCCGAGGATGGGGCATGGGCCCAGAACAGCGTGATGTTAGTCAACTCACACTTCCCAACAGAAATCGCAGAGCCGGAGCCGACAGGAATGGAAGCCGTAAGGTCAGATCTTGGAAGGTTTGTTACTACGGGAAAGATTGAATAGACTCTGCATACCTTTTCGTAAATTAAATCACCCGGCATTGATGGTATTTCCCCAGCCGTGCTTCCAAAAGCTAGGAAAAATTTTATAGTAGCGAATTTTTGTACTATTCGTATGCTGCATTAGGCAAAATTACATACCTACATAATGGGTGAGATTATAGGCCTATCAAACTAACACTCTTCCTCCTAAAAACTCTAGAGCGTATAATAGGAAAATTCAGATGAGAGACAGCTCTCGACAGCGCAGCCCGCCTATACTAAAGGCAGATCAGTCGATACAGCTCCCCACAATGTTGTTAGATGGATAGAAGGAGCCATGGAAAATGAAGAATACGCTTTATTAGTGTTTCTAGATATATCTGTAGCGTTTAAGAATGTCTCAAAATAAGCTTTAATAGAGGCCATTACCTCGGTAAGGATACAATATGCAACATGCTAAGCTGTAAATGTCTAATGACTCTTAGCCCACTGATGGATCAAACACTGAAAGCTATTGGTGATTGGACTACAGAAGTGCAACTGAGCGTTAACGCAGATAAGACTGACTTAGTTTTATACATTGGAACATATAGGATCCCAGCTTGGAATAAACTTAAATTGGGCAGCCCACACTTTAAACAAAGCCAAACACGAAATACCTTGGAATCGTACTGTACAGCAAACAGTCGTGGAAACTCAATGTTGGACAGCACTTTGGGGCTTTTCACCGCTCTTTCACATTAAGCAAATACTATTCCATGGGGTATTAATATGGTGCACAGCAACTAAAAAGAAGACATACCTTAAAAGACCGGATAGTGTGTACCAGCTCTCAATGATCAGTATAACGGATGCTTTGAGAACAACACCGACAGTGGAGCTGCACTCGGAAGAAATCGTTTTCGAATCGTCAAAGTTCGAGGCGAATAACGCAGCGCCCTCTGGAAGCCCCTCAGAGGCGAGAACGGGCAAAGCCGCAGTTGCTGGTGCAGCAGCAAGAGTCGAGCTCACACGCTGCCAGGGCAGTGTATTGAGAAAAGCAACGTCTGACGAGGCGCCTATGAGGTGGTAAAAAAGGCCTAAACTAAGAGAGTTATTCGACTCCCACGTGAATCTGCATTATTATTATAGACAAAGTCGATCCTGTCCCCCTCACGGCAACTGGCACGGTACGGCCGCTTATTTCAATATGTAGCCGTCAGTCCCGGCCACGGAGTTCATCTTGAAACTACTTAATCAGCCAACAAGCCCTTAGGCGAATGCCTGCATTTGAAAGTAGAGTAACGTACCTTTATATATTATACCCCCTAGTGAACAATACGAGTTCCACCTTAGCGCGGATTTACGGAAACTTCCCTCTTAGCAGACTATATAACTAAAAGTGCAACAATACCTTTCGCTCATTTACGACCAAAATCCAAAGAAGAATTAAGAGGTGACCATCTGTGGCGTGCCCATTCTACCCTATGCCGTACAATGCCACAAGCCCACTCAATCGCGAAAGTTCTGTTTCAGCTTGGCTATGTTGACCCAAAGTTTTTCTGCCCTCGAGGTCGAGAAAGACACCTAAACTGTAGTCTTTATTTATGAAGGCTTCCTATATCGATTTCACGATCATTTAAAACGCGGTCCCTGCCGGGCTACCAGCCTCTTAAGAGTTGTCAGCATCGAAATAAGACTGATTTGCCTGCAATATTTGTGAGAGTTGTTAGAGCTTCTGTCGCCTTTCGGTATATACGCCACACTGATCAGTCTTCTACCCCCGGAATGCACTAACGATACCTCTTAAGTCTCTTGTTGAAATGAAGCGCTTGAAATAGTTTATCGCTCAAACAGAGCGAAGACGAAGTGACATCCGAGGAGCCAGGCGATTTCTACAAAAAAAAATCTGAATTATGTAATTCATTTTATCTAATATTTAAGAGAGATGGCCACCCTATTTAAAACAAATGTCTGTATTAAAGCCTTTCAGTCGTTCTCCTTCCATTGAACGCCAATCTGGCATGAATATATTCTCTAAAGAACTTTTAATATTTCGAAAAGTTAGCCCTATCTCCCCAACTTATACAAAAATATGAGTATATATGTACAGCGATGACATTAGTACGTTGGGTATAAAAATCATTGAGTTGGAAAAAAGATAACGTTAACTTTTCCGTGTTTTTTTGCAAATTAAATAAAAGCATTATAAATTGCTTTATTTTTTCTTAATTATCATTTATCAAGATCTGACAAAATTGCGAAATATTTACTAAATTTGCTTTCATTATAAATTGTTTTCTTTTGTTGTTAGCATTATCGCAATTAGTGTGTTTTTATTTGTTTATTATGTTTTCGTTTGAAGCAATTCAGTTAAGTGGAGGAGCGATTGACTTTGAATTTGTTAATAACATTTTATCAAGAGTTTTATTTTTACACTTGGTTTAATCAACGGTACCGTTAGCAAATACATGCATTTAGTGAAAGATTCAAAAATTACTTAACCCTTCTGCTTTGTTTCGAATTTGCCCCCACCTACAATGTTTTGGGTAATTTTCACCCAATAATAAAAATTAATAAATTTTAAGGTAGAAACCCATTATTTTAAATTTAATTCAGCAATTGTTATATTAATTAATGAATTACGAACACATTTATGTAATTTTTATAAAAATACAAATTGTATATTTATATAAGCTTTTGGTTGCAGCTAGCACATGTATCTTAATATTTTCTTGAATTGAGTGTATATGGACAAAGGAAACGTTGCTGTCTGGCAACTCATCACCTGCTTTGAAAGTTCCGCTAGGTTAGGTTAGGTTAGAGTGGCTGCCCCGCGCAGAACGCGGAGCACACGTAGGCTGTAAAAGCCCGTTGTGATACCACTGGCCGAAGCCATTCGTTTCCTTCCCTCCTTAGTAATTGAACCACCGAGTGCGTTTTATGTATCACAAAAAGTCGAGAACGCTCGCCGAGTTCAAGTCCATAAAGTACTTGTTGAAGAGTTGGTTGCGCGTGTTGGCCAGGGCGGGACAATGGCAGAGATAGTGTACGATGGTCTCCTCCTCCTTCTCGCCCCTGCAACTGCAACAAAAATCATTGGTGGGGTATCTTGGCATTTTACCATGTGTGCCCAGCAGGCAGTGCCCGGTGATTACCCCTACTACTAATCTGAGAGAGGAGCGGCCCCGATGAGTAAGAGCTATGGATCGCTTTATATCAATCTTTGGCCAAATTCGCCTGGTAGTATGGCAGGTTTCCACAGCCCACCTGGTGTTCACCTCCTCGATGAGTACAGCCTTCAGCCTGTGTTTGCAGAAGGTTAGAGGTATGCCCGCATTCTGAGCAGAATTGACTTCAGATATTTCCGTCCCCCTCCTTGCCAGCTCGTCGGAATGTCCCTATGTCCAGGGACCCATACAGCAGTCAAGGAGCATTTTGATGCCAGCAGGTTGAGAGTCTTCCTGCATTCTATGGCTGCTTTGGACGTTGTTTCGTTAGACGTTAGATTTTTCACAAAATCACACTTTTGGTCGCAAATTGAATTTTTTTATTTTTAATTCTTACTGCCGGACGCAAATTGGCGAAGACTCTAACCAACGCAAATGAAAAAATACAAGGGGAAAAGCTTATTTTCGACCGAAAGTGTGATTGTGTGAAAAATACAAAGTTAGAATTTTTACTCAGTGCTCCATACCATCTACATTTCTTATCCGATTTGGATGATCTTAGACTCAAAACTTACTGCAATGATTTATGTTTTCTTCAAATTTGAAATAAAAAAATTAAACAAAATTTTTGTTATTAAAAATAAGCATCTAAAAATTTGTAATTTTCAAAAATGATAGAAAATTTCACTTTTTACGATTTTGGTCGCTAGTAACAGTAATAATTTTTATTTAAAACTGCACAATATTTTTATATATTTATTATATATTTTTGCAAAGGGCGCATCAATAGCTTTCGAACGGTAGGTTGCCTGCGATGATTAGATAATTTTTTCCAAAGATATTGACAAATAACTGCGAAAGGTACCAAAAAACACGTTTTTCGAAAAAATTTCGAAAACGTTTCTTTGAAAAAAATAATGGGTATTGTTTTCGTCTTCAGCGACCCAAAATTAGCTTAGAAAAAATTTTTTTTCTTAGGTTAATGCGATTACGTCAAAATTTGTCGAGTAAAGGAGTCTGATGAGGAGATGTGGTGATCTCCGAAATAGCAGCTATAATTCCTACCAAAATGTAAACTGTTGTTTTTTCCACAAAGTTTTTCATAAAAAACGGCCTCAAGCTCAATAAATTGTTGAATATTCCTTCATTATATTTATGAAATTTTTGCACATGCACTTCTCAACTGCCATGTAATGCAACTTTCTTAAGTTATAATTTGATGGCAGTTCAAAGTATGCTCGGCCTAGTCTGATGCATCCTCTGGACACTGCTTCCGGAGATTTTTGCGGACTCTGCATGGCATTGGCCAGAGCGCGGAAAATCAAAGTGTTCATTGTGGATTCCGCTCTCTTTGATTCGCTTTGTTTTCAAAGTTGAAACTGTCAAGCAAAGCGTGGAAAGTCGTATGTGAATCAGCCTTAGGTATGCTGAAGCTTATTCAATCATACTACTTTTCTGCCAAGTCTAAGCTGAAAATTCCTGTCATTAGAATTTTCATTAATATCAAAGTTATGGTCTTCTGACTCGCAATGAGCAATTTAGAGTTTCTGCTTAAATGCATTAGTAAGTAGTTTCAAATTAAAAAATGTACATTTATGTATTAACAAAAGCCTAAGCGAGTTATGAGTTCAAGTAGAGAAGCAGTCATAGAAAAGGCATTCAAAACTTTTCAAAACAATATCAGATAATGCCAACCAACCGATTTGGTAGCAAAAATTACTCAAGCGGTACTATTTTAAGCGCTTCACGGTTATTATCAACAAAAGTTATTAGATTTAACTACACAAACAAGCGACTGGGTGAGCGGGTGAAGCGCAACGCTACGAATATATGGCTGGCTGATGATATGGAAATGCTAAGTAACATACATATATACTCGTACAAAATAATAAACATGTAATACATAGTAAAATGTATGTAAATAGGTAGATAGGTAGATAGGATGAGGCTGGTAGGTATGTATGTACATAAGCGAGCTTAAATGTAGCATTTTTTACTATACAGTATCCCCCGCATAAGTGGGCATTTTTATTATTATGGGCCTTATACACCGCGACATCTGACGTGGTTTATTGTGCAAAGCCTTTTACCTTACATGTATGTATGCGAAAACTTTTAATGTGGCCTAGCACTTCCAAAGCCTTTTTTTATAAAGTTCCAAATAAATTTAATGTGACGCCGCCTAGCTGGACCCATCAGCGTTGAACGAGAGCAACACATTCACAGAGAATATGCGAAACACGAGACTTACAAGGCAAATGCCTAGGGCGGCACAAATTTCTTAAAAGTGTTGCCTTTCAGTTAGCTTCAAAAAGATGTGCATAACAACATTTTCAAATATCAATAACCGAAACGCTGGGCGCTTTTACAAAAATATGCTTAAACTGAAAATATTAATTTGAAAAATGTGTCAACTACACGTTGGTCTAGTCGAGAAAATGCCACAAAGTGTCTTTTGTTAAATTTGCCAAAAAAATATACAGCTCTTAGTGAAATTGCAAACGCTTCGGAGCTCGATGCGAGCAGGTATGAAGCAAACATAATAGTGAATAAACGTTGGGCGATCACTTAAAAAATGTGCGAAAAAACGAAGGCAAAATCATCGATGACTGGTTTGAAAAAGCAAGAGAGTTTCAAAAAGAATTTTATATTGACCGTCCCAACTATTTTTGATAACAAAGCAATTCAACCACGACTGGTGCGATTTTAAATGCAAAATTGGAATGAAGATGACAAACATGAATTTAAAATAGCGTTCGTCTATCCTATTCTGGATGATGTTTTCTCCAAGTTACACGAGTGCTTCGAGCTTCTGATGGAGGTGGATAAGTCCTTTTGATTTTTATTTGATTTACCCTCACCCGACATGTTATTACAGCATTGTGAACATATCGAAATTGCATTAACTTCGACAAGTGGTGCCAACAAAGGCTTAAGCGCAACTCGTTTATTTGTTGCAATCAAATCATTCCAATCATTAATTTATGATGATGGGGAAAAAACACCGTTGGGGTTTCTGAATAAAATCCACGAATTTGGTCTTGTGTAAATTTATACGAACTTAACAACAGTTTTGAAGATTTTTTTTTTTTAATTATTTACGAACTACAATTTTTCAGGAACGACTTAACAACTTAGCAATGGTTTCAATTGAGTCAGAGTTGTTGGATTGCATTCCACAAGAAGATGTCATCAAACAATTTTCTGAAGCCAATGCGCGATAAGTTGTATACAACTAAACGACTTAACGTCCCTGCAAACCAAAGTTTTCGAAATCTTAACAAAATTTTTAAGAATATCGGATGTTTGTTCCGAATTTTTTACGAATCTTTAAAGAAAATCATATGAAGCGGTTGACACGAACTCGTAAAGAAATTTCTGTAAATCGAAGTGTGCACAGTAAACTTCATCTTAGAAAATTCGGTAAAAAATCGTAAAGGAAATATTAATTTCTTTACAAATTTTGTAAGATTTCTCTACTATTCAGAAAATTCTGAAAGCATGTTTTGCAGGGGTATCTGTTGTAAGTAAAATTCAAAATATATTGTGTAGACAACAATGTAATTAAACTAATTCAATGCATTTCTTTTGATAATTTCCTAACATATATATGTATGTATTTGACAAATACTATTTGTTACAGACATATTTTGGCATTTCTAAAGGCCATGCCAGATAAAACTTTGTCGCTTCGCGTGACATTTCTAACTTTGCCAGCAAAGCGCAAAACATAAAAGGTATGCCACAATGAACGCCATGGAAGCACTTTTACACTGCTTGTTTACTCGTGAAAATTGCTGTGAATTTAGTAAAATACGTTTTAAAAACATCAGAAATATTGTTAGTATTTATGTTTCTGTATGATGCCTTGAATTAGAGCGAAATAAAATAAAAATTAAACTAGCTAATTGTCAAAGCGCGCAAAAAGATGGGAGTTGGCCATCTTTTCGCTTGACGCTCAAGCTAAAGCAATCTATGTGAGATGTTTCATGCATTTTCGTACATTTCATCTTAGCTGTCAAAGCAAATGTGTCACGCAAAGCGAAGCAAGCGTTTTATCTGGCATGGCCTTAAATTACAAAATATTCATTTCAAATAACATGTAACCTATACTACGTCAGCTGCTTTGAACAAAAAAATTTTGTTCTTTATTGAACTATTTCTGGTTGATAGTAATTTATTTTATGTGTATAATTAGAGATCATTTTAATTTCAACAAATTTTATGAAGTCATTGACAGTTCTTGTAAGACATATTTAAAAAAAAAAATTTTAGGACGGCACTTTGATAGTTTGCCTCGCGCGGCATATAAGCTTTGCACGCCACCATTCTGGTGTTTCTTCGACCAGCTAATAGAACCGACAGACGGTTGTGTCTGAAAGGTTCAATGTATTGAGGTGATATCGAAGGAAGCAGTGTCCTGTCCCAGTGAGAGTTCAAAGGTCCTCTCTGTACAAATAAAGGTGTTATATTTTCAAGCATCTTTAGATGAACAGATAAACCGCTTAGCTTTCCTCTGTTCAGGACAGCAAATCCCTTGCCTGCTGATTTTCTTGCTTACCCAGTTCTCTATAATCTCCCTTGTTTGTGCTTTGGCCAGAACGCAAAAGGGTTCCGGATCATGGAATATCGTGGTAGCAGCATGTTTTGCTAGGCGGTCCGCCTGTCCCTCATGCCCAGTTACCCAGCACCGTTGTACTCTGTTCTTGCTTCCAAGTGCGTTTTCTCTGATACAGATTTCTATTTCATAAATCTCTGTTTGAAAAATGCTGGAGTAGTTGCCCATTGGCATAGATTTTTTTCAATTTTGGGCCAAGTACATAAATACATATACCAGACCCATTTTCAAGTTTTGATCCATCTGTTTAACCAACCTTTAGCAGTATGGATTCCCTGTATTCCAGAGAACTATATTTGCAATTGATTTTTTAAGTTCCTAGAGATGTCTAATTTTGGAAGTATTGCGTCGCGCATATGCAATATGGGCGTATCATGTTTCCGCTTTTGAAGTCGGAGGTTTTTTGTATTCTCAGTGCCACAGTGGCAGCCCCTATTCTATTAGAATTGAAAGGGGATGTATTACAACCCGAGCGCTGAGTTCATCGTATGGGCAGCCCCTTCTCCGATGCACACCATAAATAACTATTGGCTTAGCTAAAGTTTTAAATGACCAGTAAGTCATTATGGATGGAAGGCTTCAAGTTTTACCAGGAAGTCGTGATAATGCAAAGAAATTGGACATGAGAAAACGCAATTTTTTTTTAACTTCAACGGACACTCTATTAACTGCAGCTCCCTTGGTATGTATATTCCTTTTAAATAGATTTTTTTGTTAAAAAAAGCTGGAAAATGGTGCATCAATTATCGGGGGATTACTGTATAGAGATAGAGAAATGTACAAAAGTACATACCGAAGTGTACATTTACCTCCTCTACAGCATTAGCGCACTTTACGATAGAAGCGGAGCAATGAGAGCACAGCTATCTCATATGCATACTAACATACATACATATTAGGGTGATCCTTAAAATATCAACATCAACATTTTATATGGGGCACCGCTTTGTTTTGTTCTACGTACAAAATAAAGACATCCACGAAAATTTCAAAATTTCAAACAAAGTTTTAGGGGAAGCTACCAGGGTTTGAAAAAATTAAATTTTTTTTTAAATCGCAGAAATTTGACAATATTTTGACTTGAAATGTGATAAATTTTACATATTATTGAAACTTATTCATATAAATTCATCAACTCGTTGAGCTATAGCGATTTATATCTGGTGAAAATAAAAAATTTGTCGAATTTTTGCGATTTTGAAAAAAAAAATAATAATTTCTTCAAATCCTGCTAGCAGTCTCTAAAAGTTTGTTTAAAATTTTTAAATTAAACAACATAAAGGGATGCCTCATGATGTTTATATTTTTGAGGACCACCCTAATATAATAAGTAATAAGGAAAATGTATGAAACAAAAATTGTGAATAAAAAACCCCGCTGCAAATACGGTAAAGGTCAATTTTATATAAATATATAAACGGAATGATAATTTTTAATGAAAGCGTCAGCAACAACAATGCATTGAGTGTGTGTGTGTGTGTAATTTGCAAAATAATAAAATTATACTTTTTCAAAGGAAAAACGAGCATAAAAACAAGCAAATTCATATTTATAAAATATCATTAAAATGACACACATCTATATAGTTAACACAATTATTTTGAATGAATAGATCAGCGAAAATATAGCAAATTTCAGCACGAAACTTATTATTGCACCAATGAGATCAGTTAAAACGCAAACGTCGGCGAATACGGAGTAAAACAGCTAATAAAGCGAACTAAATCGAGAAGCTCTAGTGCTATAAAAATAAAAAAAAACATTTTTTTTTTCAAAATCTCCAAATAAATCTTGAAAAATCTCGCGTGATCAAAAATGCGCTTCAACTATCTTCTCCTAGCGCTTTGCCTGCTCGCGCCGTACGCCGCTGTGCGGAGTCAGGAGGACGTGGACGCTGATAATGAGAGCAACTCAACTGAGGAGAGTATAGAGCTTAACTTACTGCCAGCGCAGGACAGCAATGACGCGCCGCCCGAGAACAGCGCAGAAACGACATCCACATCCAGATCCACATCACCAATACAAACGCAACGGACGAACACTTTCGAGGTGTCACGTCCGCACCTGCGTAACATCAAAACGCTGAACAATCATTGTATCGAATATCTTTGCATCGGTTTCCATTACGATCGCCCAGATGAGGTGGCATACTTCGACATCAAGGACGAAGTGCGCATCAATGGCGCTGACGCCACCTATGATATTGTCAATGCGCGCAACTATGACACGCTCATTTTCGAGAATTCAACATTCGCTCGCTTCCCGCTCAATCTATTCTATGCGATCAGCATGAGCGTGTTGGATATGCGCAATTGCTCCATACAAGTGGTGACGTGGGAGTGCTTTTTGATGGCACAAAATTTGCGCGGTCTCATTCTCTCCGACAACCGCTTGCAGGCGATCGAGCCGGCGACTTTCAAATTCGCCAGCGAGCTGCATGAACTCTTCCTCGACGCAAATCGCTTAACGCTGCTGCATCGCGATAGTTTTGAGGGTCTTTCCCGCTTGCGCTACTTGGATTTGCGTCAGAATCGGCTGACGTTGTTGCCGATGGGCGTGTTTGATCATTTGCCCGCCTTAGAGGAGCTGCTGCTGGACAATAATCGCTTGCGCACGCTCAACGATCAACTCTTTCTCAATAACCTCAATATGTGGATACTCTCGGTGGGTGAGAATCGCTTGCAGCACATTGACGAGAATACGCTAAGGCGTCAAGCGCGTCTGGTGATCTTAAACATTGGCTACAACGATGAGCTACGCACGCTGGTCTTGACACTGCAGCTGCAGCATTTGGTGGCGACTAACTGCGCTCTGGAGCGCATCAACATTTACGGTCACGTGCTTAACGCTGACCTTAGCTACAATCACATACAGGAGTTGTACTTTGCGCAGCCGGAGCAGCTTGAAATGCTGAATCTACGCAACAATTCACTACAGCAGATTGCCTCCTTGTCGCGCGCAACCAAGCTAAAAATGCTCGATTTGGGCGACAATCCCGAATTGGGCACACTACCCACACCTTGGCTAGCCAACGCCTTGGAACGTCTGGATCTCGGCAATACGGGTTTGACGCAGCTGCCTGTAGAAGCAATCGCCGCACAGGAGCATCTAAATTTTCTCAACGTCTCCTACAATCGCTTGCGTGAGATCAATCCGCAGAACTTTAAGTACTTGGAGCATTTGAATCACTTCGACATACGCGGCAATGA
>JAPVRG010233374.1:0-11496 GCA_029783565.1 Rhagoletis cerasi | reverse complement strand
GTTCGGTTCGGTTCGGCCTTAAAAATCGAGGTTCGGTCGTTCTCTAGTTATCAATAACACTAGTTTACACGAAAAATTAATCTTTGTTAAAAATTATTTTCTAGGCTCACTTTGGGTCGCTGAATATGAAAACATCAAAATTTGTCGACTAGTGTAATTAATTGATCTTAAAATGGATAATAATGTTAAATATAACGAATATTCTTTGGATTTGATTTTTGTTTGTTTTTAACTTCTACTTCATTTAATAATAATGACAATAATTTTTAATAGAATTGCTTTCATTTTTAATTCTTTTACATCTTTGGCTGCGCGTGTTCACAAGAGAAATAACAACAACCGATATCGTGGCCAAAGGATGCATTTTAGTATGATGTGTGAAATGATGTCAGAAATTTTTCCTGCAATTCGCTTTTCGGACGTAAAAACAACTTTCAACATGCAAGGTGCGACTGTTCATGCAACAGCTTTCTGAAATTTCTCAATTTGACAGCCTTTTCGAAATATATTGCATTGCCACCAACCAACCCCAACTTTTGGAAATACTACTTTTTTATCTATTTATTTGTTACATCCTTACAAATTTGTTTAAAATATTTTCACGGCGAATTTTCCACAGATGTCAATATGCCGATTTATTTTTTTTTTTTAACGTAGTACCTATGTACACCGTTTTGCTTAGAAGGACGAGGCATCCAAGGACCTCTTCTGTGAGCGCTTGGAGCGCACATACGAGTGTGATAAAATAAATAAATAAATACAATTATACCCTTATTGTAACTTATACAATTCGTAAGTAATAACAACTATGACTTAAGTGGATTACAGCATTTTTGATGTTATTCCTAAATATTCGCATCCGCATTCCGTAACTTCGCATTCGCGAATGTGAAATTATGACATCCGTAACATTCATAATACTCAGTACTTAGCAGGTCTGATACATACATACATGCATACATACTGCTACATGAAGTTTATTTATATAAGTATGTAGCTACATAGTTATACTCATAATGCATCCGTATTTGTACGGGCGGATGTACAATGGCCAATAAAAGACGTAACTCACCCCCTAACCTTAACGATACGGCGCTCTTTTGCCCATCCACAACGCTAATGTACTGTTTCGTTTTGCCATACATACAAATTTTCGTTCATCAGTGTTTGCCCGGAGGCTATTATGGCGTTAGAAACAAGGACCAAACAGGTGGTCGAGGTTAAAAGACTTTAATTCACCCTATGTGAATTTTACTTTCGTGTGGAGTTATTAGCTAAAAACTTTGTTTCATTTGATGGAACTTTACTTTAAATAAGCTTTTAGAAAAGGTTTTAGTTATGCCATTTGATCGTGTTTTGATTTGATTGCAAATTGCCTAGACAATAGCACTGATGGCAGGACGCTGATTGACTCTAGTAAATGACAGCACACACAGGTGTTGTTGGTGAATCGATGATTTTGTAATCGTTGGGTAATTATGTATGTATGTATGTGCATACATATCTATGTATTTAGCTCAAAACACATTACTGAATTCATCTTGCCTTTGTTGTCTTCTTGGCTGGTTCAGTATAGAGGAACTTCATTTCCACTTTCGATTTCCTTTCTGAAATGGAAAATGTGGTTGCTGTCAATGCTAAACATTTCGGTTTAAATTTATTACAATGCCTATTTGCATTTATAAAGGTCATTAAACATCCATAGATCCCCTGTAGACATCATCACATCCCATATTATATAAAGTTGAATATTAAAGCGTTGAGGGTAGAGAGGAGTGTCTGACTATAGAGAAAAGAGAGATTACTTTTATGTTAGAATTAATTTATGTATCTCTTTTATTAAAGGTTGGAAAAAAAATGTTGACGATTATTGAGCCGTTGTGATTTGGAAATCATGGCTATGAGCTCGTAGGCGTAGATTTCATCTCATTGCCACATGGATATTTAAAAAACACTATAAAGATAAAAATATTTTACATTTTTTTTGTTAAGTATTGGTTGCGCTTCTCCTCTAACTTGCGGTATGCGACTTGATTCCAACACAAATAGAGGGATCTAAAATTTTGCGCTGATTCTGTACGGCGAATGGCTTTTATGAGAAGCTTTAACATGGCAGAGGTTCCCTCGGAGGTTTGGAATCGCACGTTCAGGGGCGACCGCTATTAGAAAAAAGTTGTTTGGATATTGCTCGAACCTGGGTCCTGACGAGTGGAAGTATACACATCTAACCAATCTGCTATGCTCGCCGAACTCTATAAAATGCGGCAGCAGAAGGCTTAAAAAATACCTATCGTATGCCAAAACAATGATCTAAAAAAAGGAACGCGAAAAACCACGCAACCTGGCACTGAAAACGGTACTTAAATAAATGTCAAATAAAACATATGAAGAAATCTAAGAAGAAATGTAACAAAGTATTCTTCAGAGGGATTCCATATGTGATGGCTTCCAAAAATCACTGAAGATCATTAGTTTCAAAATTTATTACATAAACGAAGAGAACTTTTGCTGTGTAAAAATGAGAAAACGCCTTTGGCTATTCATATTTACGTTTACATTTTTTAATTTCTTCTGAATTTTTTAGTCTCACAGGGCGCTGCATTATTTAAAAAAATTAAGTGATTTAGAGAACTTTTCCAATTTTTTTTCCTCTCAAACGAATATAACTTTTCAATTGTCTTACCGCAGAATAAACATACATACATACTTACCTACTAGGGATGTAAATTTGTTCGGTTTTTTCGATCCCGGGATTTTCGCGATCTCGTTATTACGATCCCAGGACTAGTCCCAGGATTTAGATGCGGACGTTTCCACCGGAAGTTCCACCGAGAAAAAAAGTCATATATCTAAAATATTTATGGGCCAATTTGACTGCTTATTGTAATATATAATAGTTATGTTAGCAGAAAAATTTTTGCGTTAAATGGTCTTGCTAGGTGGCGCCGGGGTCAAGATATTTTGAAAAGCCGTATTTATGGTCCGATTTGGTTCAAATTTGGCATATGTAGTTGAAACATACTAAGTCATAGGTTTCGTAGGTGGCGTTGAAGTCAAAATATAAAGTATATTCTACATAAAATTCATGTTTTTTTGCGTTAAAATTTCGTTTGAAAGCAATATTAACAAAAATATCATGATTTAAAAATGTCCCGTTGCGACATGTCCCGCCCCGCAGTGATCAAAATTAATTTAAAACAAACTAAATATACCCTTGTGCACAAGTGCGCTCGGGTATAAAAAAAGTAAAAATAATTTTTGGGTAAAATCAAAACCATTTTTAAAGGCATCAATGCATAACGTTCTTAAATTAGTTGCCCAAAATCAACTTTAGCACCAATTATAGGGCTAATTAAGAGCTTTAAGCTAAGCTTATTGTCAAAATAAAAAACAACATTTTCGATGATGGTGTTTTTTCAGTTTGAATGTGTACGACGGTCACGTTCGACATGATGGAAATGCCCATATTCTTTATTTTGCAACAACTTAACTCGAAAAAAATTGCATAAATATTGTTGGGGAAGCTCTCTTACCATATAATAAATATTAAATAAATGAGTTTTAAATATACTTTTCTAATTAAAGTGAAAATTATTTAATTAGTAACAAAACCAAAGACAATAGTTAGATTTATACGCATTTTCATATCTGATAGAGTAACTTAAGATATGTCCAAAAAAGATCGATAAATGTATTTTGTGGCTGAAAGAAATTCATATATTGTTTATCGTACAATTTAAGCGGAATAAGTGGAAAGTAGTAGGCTTTAATTTATATTCATGTATGTTAAAATAAAAAATCAAGTAAGTCAATGTAACTTTTTACAACAGAGGTATTAGTCCGAGAGCCGACTGCTCAAAAAAATGTTGCATGTTGTCCTGAAATAAAATTACCAAAATTCAATAGTTGGTTTTCTAGGGCAACTTCAAATCACCAATTTGCCAGATCCTAGCCTGGCAGGATCATAGTTTTTGATTGATGAAAAGTCGGCTTGAAAGTATTGCATTCTTTTTTTTTTCAAAAGTAAGGACTTGCCATTTCTTATCCTGGCAGAAGTCCTTGGCAAGGCGGCTTGAAAAAATGATGCAATACTTTCAATCCGACTTGCCAAGGACTTCTGCCAGGATAAGAGATGGCAAGTTCTTACTTTTGGAATCAGTACGTTCAAATCTTTCGAAATTTGAAAGTTGTATTCCAGGACACGATGGAACATATTTTTGAATCAAAAACTATGATCCTGCCAGGCTAGGATCTGGCAAGTTGGTGATTTGAAGTTGTCCTAGAACCAACTATTGAATTTTGGTAATTTCATTTCCGGACAACATGCAACATTTTTTTTGAGCAGTCGGCTCTCCTACTATATACATACATTTACTGGTAGCAGAAATAATAGAAACGCTATATTTTTACCAGCTTTGGCTATATTTCTTTTGTTTATTTAATGATTAATATCTTTTTATAAAAAGCCAGCAAAGCATATAACAAGCACCATATAAATCCGAATTTCAAACTTTGTACAAAAATTATGAAAAGTCAACAAATTTAACGAATTTCCCTAAAAAAAATCAGACTTCTTATTAAGAAAGTTTAGAAAAAGTTTAGATATGCAACTTTATAGCACGATAATTTTTAGTAGGATAAAGTGTCAGTTTCAAGTGCCTTCAAAATGCCTAGCAGCCTCAGGAGGAAAAATTATTAAAAATGTAAACGCGAGTTCTTAGCCACATAAAATTTGTACCTCATCCTATTTAAACTTAATGGGCTATAAAACTGCATACCTATTTTTATATCCGAGCACACTTGTGCACAAGGGTATTATAACCCATTTTTCATATAACGGTAAATTTCATAAATATGAAAACTTCGATATTTCGAAATTTAAAAACGGTAATTTACTCAAAGTTGGTACTCACAACAATCTCTTAACAAGAAGTAAGATTTTTATGGACTTTATGAAAGTAGGCGTGACACCGTCCACTTATGAATACTTAAGTTTATATCCGTATCCGTTTTATCGATTTCTACCAAACACAGTTAATTATTTCTTTAAAATTATGTTTACATATATAGAGATTGTACTCATTTTCGAGCTTAACTCCCTAATCTGTAATTCAAAAAAGAGATTAGCCGTACAAAATTCCTCCCACGTTAATCTGTAATTATAAAATAATCTCAGATTATACCGATAACTTTTCGGTGGTCACCCTAGTTTTATCGATTAGTTTTGCGAAGAAGAGGAGAAATGTCAAATGTGAAAGCTAACAAAAATGGACGCTAGCAAGAAAAATAGGTTTCTAAACGTATTTATAATAAAATAGTAAGCTAAAATATCCTTAAAGTGCTTAATTTAGCAGAAAAAAGTGATCACGGTGTCACAGAGAAGAAATTAAACTTTTCCTTAAGTTGTGAAAAAACAAGCACAACAAATTTGACGGCTAGTTATCCGAGATTTGACTGTGTAAACGGGGTGATTAACGAACGAGCTTTAATTGAGATTAATTTATATGTAAACTTACTTTAAGTCTAACTGAGCATATTATCGACAGTGTTTGAAAAAGGGGAAAACCCACCCCTGTTTACCACTTAACGGTAGGTTTCAGCATAGTGAAAAAAAACGATGTTTCATACGTGCGCCGGGTATTTAATGTTCGGTTGCACTCGAATTTAGGGCCGATTTCATAATGGAACATTAAAGTTCCTTTTGCAAAAGTTTCCTTTTAGTTAAAGTGCCATTTAAATTTACTGTGTCTCTTAAAGGCACCCCTATCTTTAAAGTTGCTTTATGAAATCGATCGGCAAAATAAAGCATCCGTTAAATTTAAAAGATTCTTTAATTTTATTATGAAATCGGCCCTTGAACTTCTTTACTTGTTTTTTTTTTAATTCTGAATAAAAAGTTTGAAATATTTGGGGAAATTGCTAAGATTTGTTGAATTTTACAAATTTTTGTACAAATTTTGGAATGTGGATCTATACGATGCTTGTTATATAATTTTTTAGACTTTTATAAAAAAAACAATAACCATTAAATAAATAAAAAATATAGCCAAAACTGGTTATTGTATGTATGTATTGCTTTTTATATTAAAAAGAAAAAAAAAAACGTTTAAATATGTCCATATTTGCTAAAAAGTGTTTGCATATGTATATTTAACTAATACAATTCATAGTAAGTTGCTAACAAAACTCAAGTTCCATTTGGTACCACAATTTAAAAAAAAGATTAAAATACAATTTATAAATAAATCAGAAATATTTAGTCCTACTTAATAATATTATGCTCCATTTCATATGCTTCGTTATTAATTGCAAATCCCGAAAATCCCGGGATTCTTTGCAAATAATTCCGGGATTTTCAGGACGTAAAAAAGATATCCCTACTACCTACATATATGCTTGTTCATTGAAGTAAGTATGAAAAAAAAAACTTAAATTCGGTATAAATTTTTTTACAAACCGTAGTTTTGAAACTATAAGCAAGCCTGTAGTTTTATTAAGTAATACCGTAAAGGCATTTTTTTGGCTAACATCATTAATGCAAAATGGCCCATATATACATAAATATGCATGTGGATCTCCGTTTTCTCCTGATTGATTCAAGTTGTATTACATATGTCCACATTACCATGCAAACAGATGCAAACACGCATATGTACGTATGTACATAAATTTGTGCAAGCACAACATTTTATGCTAATAAGTGAATGTTTTCCTCTCACCCGCTGGGTGTCTGACGCTTGTCATTTGCTTGTTGCCGTTTAACACAACTCGTCACATTGGCACGCAGCTCTACTTTTGAGTCTCATTTTCCTGCCGGCAGGCATGTTCACCGATGAGTGGTTACCAACTCAAACTGCCACCAGATCTCCGCCCTTGGCTTTATACTCGCCGGCAATAATAATAACATAATAATGTTTATAATCTTTGAACTCCGTTGCTGGCACTCGAGTTAATTTATATTCATAAACCAAATTGGTGTACAATTACCGTCCGATTATACTTGCGGGGTGCTGCCACCCCTGACACTTTTTCGCTCAACATACATATGTATGTATGTACATCTCTCTTACATACTTTGAATTTCCAAGGCTACACTTCATCATGCTCCTTTGGGAGCGAAGTTTTTCATTCACCTCCTACGCTCAAAGGATGGGGTAGATAGCATAGATCCTGCTTCCTGGAGCTGTTGTCACTGTGGTGGTAATAATGTTGATGTTATTTGTTTTTTATTATTGCCTTTGCTGTTTTTGCATTCGCCGCTGAGGCAAATTTTATTCTTTTTTTACTGTTTTACCATTCTGTCCTTTTGCTTTTGTCGTTGTGGTTGTTGTTGGTCTTGCACATGCTGCTGCTGCTAGCTGCTAGGACTTAATTGTAGTTGTGTGATGTGGAAGGAGGTCTGTTTCATGTGGTTGAAGATGATGGCTGATTTGAGGCTGAAAAGAGTTGACTTGGCGCCTTAGTCGTTTGGCGTCAGTCATGTCACGAAACGTCACCTATTTCTGAAAATTCCATTCATGGTAGCGGTGATAGCTGTATGTATGTATGTACATGTGTATGTATGAACATATGTATGTGTGCCGTTAGCTGCCAGTGGACTGCTTGCTGTATCGGGACATCCGCTGCCACCCAGCTTTTGCCTGTCAGTAGAGTTACGCCGCTTATTTTCATCGCCCCTGTTGTTTTCACAGTCGACAAATTTCCACATACATAGATATCGACATATCCCTGCACGTTGGTGGAAGAATGTCTTAATACGAAAAACAAACATTTTGATTTTAGTTGGCAGATATGCCTGTTAAATCAAAAAATTATGATCTAAAAAATAGAAATCATAAAATAACGATTGAAAATGAACAGAAAAATAAGAATCCAAGAATAACGATTATTTTTGATCGTAAAAATAAATATCATAAAATAACTATATGAAATGATCTTGAAAATATAAATAAAATAAAACGATAAAATAAAAACGATTTCGCAACGATTTTAAAATAAAAATCCTACATAACAACGATTATTTTCGGTCCCTGACTCAAACAGACGAGGTGCGGAGCAGCAAAAAACATTGTTGCCCTGCTAAATCAAATATTCCTTGTACACAAACTTGATATAACGGTTCACAAAAAAAAACTCCAGTTTTGAAGTGCACTTCTCTTCTTTTAAAATATTTTATTGGATATTTATAATGGTTACTTCGAATTTTGGGGACGAATTATTACGTACACTCGGTTTTTAATTTACATATGTATGTAAACATACTTATTAGACTGACCAAGTCTGGTTCCGAAATTCAAATATGAATCCGACGCGAGTCTCCGTTTTGTACAGTTCTTGGCTACTAATATTTTGGAACGTATACAAAAAGATGGCAAGGGTAGATTTTAAGGGAGTTTGACGCGCTCATAGGCTAAATATATGTTTTCGAGGTCGCTGAACACGATGAGACCAATTAAATTTTCTCTACAGTTTTAAATGACTGTACTAAACAAAAATGTACTTCACTAGTTTGGCAAGTAACTTTAAAAGTTGGGGCATTTAATTAGGATTCCAAAATGGTATGACACTTGATAGAAAATTCATTTCTTTTTTACTTAAAACGATTGTAGTGTACCCAAGACTTTCTTTTAAGCCGTAACTTTGGAGGTAATTCTAGTTAGAGTGAGACGAAGAGAGTCATTTTACGAAGTGTGAGCGAGACAGAGAGTGACGCCACTTTATCCTGGCCTGTCACCCGTTTCGGGCTTGATGTCGACTTCTGGAACACCCTGTTTTATAATCGTTATTTTAGGATTTAATTTTTTAGATCATAAAAGATTTAAATGGGTCATAAAAAAGCTGTGTCCGTTACAGCTGTTAAAAATTATCGAAAAAATAAAAATATGAAGAATCACGATTTTGCAATGATCTTGAAACAAAAATATTGAATTTAACGTTTATTTTCGGTCCCTGTTAATATACGAACATTGTTGTAAAAAAAAAATTTGGTAAACTCTAGCTAAAAATTACAACCCTGCTTACGATATGTCGACTCTGTATGAGTTCTGTACCGCAGTGTAACGCATTTCCAGTACCGCCTCTCTTTGAGTATTTAGGCCTTTATCCTCCGAGCCAATTGCGCTTACTGTATCGAATTGCGTGGACCGAATTGAAAATGTTTCACTCACAGTCAATAGATAACTATTTTGTTTAAAAGTCGTTTTATGTGTTATTAACGAGTTCTATAAAAAAAAATTTAGTTTGTTTATATGCACACGCATAGTTCTGTACAGAAATAACGTGTTTGCCGTAGATCCAATATTGTGGATAGCTTGAATATTCATGTGCACAAGAAATGATATTTACCATTGTGAAGGCAACACAGAAAGGAGAATTTTGCAGATTAAGGGCTATAATCCTGAATAGCGGCCGAAGGTCGCCTACGCAGAAAAGAGTTGAACGCAAAAATATTGTGGATGGCGAAGTGATTGATAGAGTTTTCTGTGCTTCAGCGCTTCTATTGCTGTGAAAGAAGCATAAACGCCATTCGAAACAATCTTTACTGACCATTTTTCTAGGGGCCTATAGGGGGCCTAGCGGGTCGGGGGTGACATCGTTGGAAAATTGCAGATAGAGGGTATTGAATATAAGCCCTCGATATGTAGCTTATATTTATTTGTATGCAATGAGAAATAACTGACTTAAAAGGGTTAAAGCCGTTTTTCTCGAATTTTTAATTTTGTAAAATATGGCGTTCTTCCAGCAAGCAGCAATATATAAATATGTATGTATGACACTAGGCGCAGGCCGCCTGGATGTGTATTTGCCCTGTCGCAGTCTTTGCACTGAAATCTGCTAAGCCAGTCATGCTTTGGCGCCAGACGTCTTTCCGGCCAGCTGTGAATTAAATGGGAATAGCAAAATATGTAGCAGAAAAGATGGTTGTCCATATGCGTTCTCCCAAACATTATGTGTACATAAGTACATATATACATATGTATATATGTATGTATGCATACATGTTTATGCATATAAATATGTTTTCATGCCGACATACGACTAAATATTAACGAAATTTCGGTCAGGGTGTTGATCCTCATTTATGTAAGTCGTACTTACATGAAAAGTATTTTGTATATCGCACCAATTACAAATCGCATAGATTTCAGAGGTTTCTGTAATAACAAACGTATTTCTAAATCAAATAGAATTTCTGCGAGCATAAAAACCAAGGATTTAATAGAGTCAAATGGTAAAAATGCATGTGGGTATCTACGATTGAATTTTGTTGTCAAAATGAGGACGGGGAAGTCCGCTTTCCCTGTAAACGCCTAAAAACTAAAGAACGTAAATCGCTAAACTATGTTCTCATTGGCGTGATTTATAGCCCAATCTTAATAAATTATAAATAAATTAAGCTCAATCTAAATAATTTCGCCTTGTAAAATCTGTCAGTAAATTAAGATGGAAATACTTAGTTTAGCATAAACCAAGAACCAAATCAAGAACAGATCAGTGTCTGCTCTAAATTGTATCGATAATAATCAATAAACGTATTGTCCCATAACTGATATGCCATTGTGTTTTGACGTTTTTGCTAAATTGTTTGTGTTTGTTAAATAAAAAATGGGAAAAAAAACAATATAAAAAAAGAAATCTATGGCGAGATGGTAGTGAAAGTCTCCTTATAGATATTTGGCGATCTAGGATTAACGACCTACGAGGTGTGCGCAAAATTGACATATTGTTAAAGAGATGGCAGATGAAGAGATTGCATGTATTAACGAAATTAAGTATTTTATTTTGAAATGTGAACATACTTTTACTCGTGCTGCACTAGCAATATTCATTTTTGCTGAAAGTGATGTCAAACCAAACGAATGTTATCGTTTGACACGATTCTTTGTAAATTTGCGTAAAATCATAAAAATGTTGAATAAAATATTAAAAATACTTGTAAGCAATGTGTATTAAACAAGGTTTGATTGACAACTCAGGTAGGCTCTCTTTTAAGGTACTATTATGCCAAAAAATATATACAAGCGATTGAAAATTCATAAACATTTTTTTCAATTTGACTTTATAGGATGGTTCTTCTGAGAGCAATGTCAAATTCAATCACACTTTGTTAAATACATTTTCCTGATAAGAAGTACATATGCATTTAAATATTAATCCATTAGGCATTTACTTCTTGTTTTGTGCGCATTTTAACAATAGTGGGCCGTACCAGAAAAAAAGTTGGCCGTAAAAATTGAACTTTCAAGATTTGTTTGAACAGCTTTAAATTCTCATACCCAAAACCAAGGCGAATTTATATAAGGTGGTGTTATTAGATCAGCTGATTTTGTGTTTGTGTTTCGCCGCACGGCTTCTAATGTCAAATTGAAAAATTTCGTTTGCATTTCAACACACACTCTTATAGCTTTTGACAGTTTACGCCGCCAAAGCAAAAACAAAATACATGTAATTTTTTGTTTTTGTACTCCTGCTATCACCTTATATTAATTCGCCTTG
>JAPVRG010233362.1:0-11609 GCA_029783565.1 Rhagoletis cerasi | reverse complement strand
AGCTGGCAAGGAGGGGGACGGAAATATCTGAAGTCAATTCTGCTCAGAATGCGGGCATACCTCTAACCTTCTGCAAACACAGGCTGAAGGCTGTACTCATCGAGGAGGTGAACACCAGGTGGGCTGTGGAAACCTGCCATACTACCAGGCGAATTTGGCCAAAGATTGATATAAAGCGATCCATAGCTCTTACTCATCGGGGCCGCTCCTCTCTCAGATTAGTAGTAGGGGTAATCACCGGGCACTGCCTGCTGGGCACACATGGTAAAATGCCAAGATACCCCACCAATGATTTTTGTTGCAGTTGCAGGGGCGAGAAGGAGGAGGAGACCATCGTACACTATCTCTGCCATTGTCCCGCCCTGGCCAACACGCGCAACCAACTCTTCAACAAGTACTTTATGGACTTGAACTCGGCGAGCGTTCTCGACTTTTTGTGATACATAAAACGCACTCGGTGGTTCAATTACTAAGGAGGGAAGGAAACGAATGGCTTCGGCCAGTGGTATCACAACGGGCTTTTACAGCCTACGTGTGCTCCGCGTTCTGCGCGGGGCAGCCACTCTAACCTAACCTAACCTAGCGGAACTTTCAAAGCAGGTGATGAGTTGCCAGACAGCAACGTTTCCTTTGTCCATATACACTCAATTCAAGAAAATATTAAGATACATGTGCTAGCTGCAACCAAAAGCTTATATAAATATACAATTTGTATTTTTATAAAAATTACATAAATGTGTTCGTAATTCATTAATTAATATAACAATTGCTGAATTAAATTTAAAATAATGGGTTTCTACCTTAAAATTTATTAATTTTTATTATTGGGTGAAAATTACCCAAAACATTGTAGGTGGGGGCAAATTCGAAACAAAGCAGAAGGGTTAAGTAATTTTTGAATCTTTCACTAAATGCATGTATTTGCTAACGGTACCGTTGATTAAACCAAGTGTAAAAATAAAACTCTTGATAAAATGTTATTAACAAATTCAAAGTCAATCGCTCCTCCACTTAACTGAATTGCTTCAAACGAAAACATAATAAACAAATAAAAACACACTAATTGCGATAATGCTAACAACAAAAGAAAACAATTTATAATGAAAGCAAATTTAGTAAATATTTCGCAATTTTGTCAGATCTTGATAAATGATAATTAAGAAAAAATAAAGCAATTTATAATGCTTTTATTTAATTTGCAAAAAAACACGGAAAAGTTAACGTTATCTTTTTTCCAACTCAATGATTTTTATACCCAACGTACTAATGTCATCGCTGTACATATATACTCATATTTTTGTATAAGTTGGGGAGATAGGGCTAACTTTTCGAAATATTAAAAGTTCTTTAGAGAATATATTCATGCCAGATTGGCGTTCAATGGAAGGAGAACGACTGAAAGGCTTTAATACAGACATTTGTTTTAAATAGGGTGGCCATCTCTCTTAAATATTAGATAAAATGAATTACATAATTCAGATTTTTTTTTGTAGAAATCGCCTGGCTCCTCGGATGTCACTTCGTCTTCGCTCTGTTTGAGCGATAAACTATTTCAAGCGCTTCATTTCAACAAGAGACTTAAGAGGTATCGTTAGTGCATTCCGGGGGTAGAAGACTGATCAGTGTGGCGTATATACCGAAAGGCGACAGAAGCTCTAACAACTCTCACAAATATTGCAGGCAAATCAGTCTTATTTCGATGCTGACAACTCTTAAGAGGCTGGTAGCCCGGCAGGGACCGCGTTTTAAATGATCGTGAAATCGATATAGGAAGCCTTCATAAATAAAGACTACAGTTTAGGTGTCTTTCTCGACCTCGAGGGCAGAAAAACTTTGGGTCAACATAGCCAAGCTGAAACAGAACTTTCGCGATTGAGTGGGCTTGTGGCATTGTACGGCATAGGGTAGAATGGGCACGCCACAGATGGTCACCTCTTAATTCTTCTTTGGATTTTGGTCGTAAATGAGCGAAAGGTATTGTTGCACTTTTAGTTATATAGTCTGCTAAGAGGGAAGTTTCCGTAAATCCGCGCTAAGGTGGAACTCGTATTGTTCACTAGGGGGTATAATATATAAAGGTACGTTACTCTACTTTCAAATGCAGGCATTCGCCTAAGGGCTTGTTGGCTGATTAAGTAGTTTCAAGATGAACTCCGTGGCCGGGACTGACGGCTACATATTGAAATAAGCGGCCGTACCGTGCCAGTTGCCGTGAGGGGGACAGGATCGACTTTGTCTATAATAATAATGCAGATTCACGTGGGAGTCGAATAACTCTCTTAGTTTAGGCCTTTTTTACCACCTCATAGGCGCCTCGTCAGACGTTGCTTTTCTCAATACACTGCCCTGGCAGCGTGTGAGCTCGACTCTTGCTGCTGCACCAGCAACTGCGGCTTTGCCCGTTCTCGCCTCTGAGGGGCTTCCAGAGGGCGCTGCGTTATTCGCCTCGAACTTTGACGATTCGAAAACGATTTCTTCCGAGTGCAGCTCCACTGTCGGTGTTGTTCTCAAAGCATCCGTTATACTGATCATTGAGAGCTGGTACACACTATCCGGTCTTTTAAGGTATGTCTTCTTTTTAGTTGCTGTGCACCATATTAATACCCCATGGAATAGTATTTGCTTAATGTGAAAGAGCGGTGAAAAGCCCCAAAGTGCTGTCCAACATTGAGTTTCCACGACTGTTTGCTGTACAGTACGATTCCAAGGTATTTCGTGTTTGGCTTTGTTTAAAGTGTGGGCTGCCCAATTTAAGTTTATTCCAAGCTGGGATCCTATATGTTCCAATGTATAAAACTAAGTCAGTCTTATCTGCGTTAACGCTCAGTTGCACTTCTGTAGTCCAATCACCAATAGCTTTCAGTGTTTGATCCATCAGTGGGCTAAGAGTCATTAGACATTTACAGCTTAGCATGTTGCATATTGTATCCTTACCGAGGTAATGGCCTCTATTAAAGCTTATTTTGAGACATTCTTAAACGCTACAGATATATCTAGAAACACTAATAAAGCGTATTCTTCATTTTCCATGGCTCCTTCTATCCATCTAACAACATTGTGGGGAGCTGTATCGACTGATCTGCCTTTAGTATAGGCGGGCTGCGCTGTCGAGAGCTGTCTCTCATCTGAATTTTCCTATTATACGCTCTAGAGTTTTTAGGAGGAAGAGTGTTAGTTTGATAGGCCTATAATCTCACCCATTATGTAGGTATGTAATTTTGCCTAATGCAGCATACGAATAGTACAAAAATTCGCTACTATAAAATTTTTCCTAGCTTTTGGAAGCACGGCTGGGGAAATACCATCAATGCCGGGTGATTTAATTTACGAAAAGGTATGCAGAGTCTATTCAATCTTTCCCGTAGTAACAAACCTTCCAAGATCTGACCTTACGGCTTCCATTCCTGTCGGCTCCGGCTCTGCGATTTCTGTTGGGAAGTGTGAGTTGACTAACATCACGCTGTTCTGGGCCCATGCCCCATCCTCGGCCCTAATAAGTTCTTGTACGAAATTACCTTTAGATAGAACTTCCCTTAGCTTTGCGGTCTCAGAGGAGTTCGCTGTGTTGGCATTTCTTATTTCTTTTTTGTAAATCGTGAGTACATATTAACATCTTGAAGAGTTCTCTGACTTGTCTTTTGATAGTTTTCAACTCGGGGTTCCACCAAAGTGGTCTGATTTTATTATTCTTCTTTCTCAGAGGGCATGAAGCTTTAAAAGCATTTACTAGGATAGTTTTAAGGTGGTTATTGGCATTTTATAGGTTCTCTGAGTTTCTCAGCCGCCCTGGCGTGTTAATTAGATCTTCAAACAGATTTCTATCAATTAAGTTCAACCAGTTAGTTTTGGGTTTCTAACCTGCTCTACTTTTCGCACTAGATTTAGAATAGTCAGCAAAGGAGGGCCTACTAAAGATGGTTAAAGAATAAATTTTTTTATCACCGAAAATTCTTTTAATCATATTAATTATACAATTCTTATATACATACATAGATGTATCTTTTTACGCATACATGTAGAGGTACACATGTATGTAGTTATATTTATGTGCATACCTATTTCTGATTGCCTAAGTGCCTGCATGTCTGATAAGGTTGGCAATTTGTTTTGTCACTTGGCGGTGATAAAGTTGAGAACTACAACACGTTTCACTAAAAAATAAGTACATAGAAATCCATTAAAAGTTACTGCTAATTACCCGAAATGTAGTAATGTAAAAATAGATTTGCTTGCTTTTAAAGGCTTTACAACCTTTTTATTGCGTTTTTTTTCTGCAAAAACTAGCAATGGAAAAACCTAAAGACTTAGATATAATTCGATAACTTAGCACACTCATCAGCTAGCCAAATGACTCACTTTGTGGAAGGGGTAACCGATGTTAAAAGCAATAAATTACTTGCATTACAAAATTGTGTTGCTGACTTAATGTTATGAGTTCATTAATGGCTAGCGAGCTTTCTGTGTAATTTACATTGCAAACGTTTTCTTATAGCAGTTGCATGCATACAAGTTAGCACTCATTAAAGACGCTCCCGATCATAAAATGATTTGCTATATATATATATTGCTAATTTTTCTTTCATTAGCACCTACGTAATTTTGCCATAGTTTTGTATTTCTGCTAGAAAACATGAGTTTTAATTAAAATTTATGATTATAATGATTCATGAATAGCCTTTAGACAGCTGGGCATTCCACGAGTCTTTAGCGTGTTCCATTTTGTCGCAATAGCGAAAACAATTTAATTTGGCTTACTAGACAAGGAAAAAAGTACGAAGAAAGGAAGATAAGTCTTCAAGTTAAAAAAAAAATATTTTTTCGGCGGCTTAAAATGATTTATTTATCAACATATATAGTTTCTTCGATTTCTATACATTTCGTGCAGAATTTCCCCAATGTGCGATGATTTAAAAGCAGGAGCGAAATCTATTTTCCCTCTCCTGAGTCATTTCTTTATTTTTACAAACAAAATATAATCAATGGAGTGTAAATTTTGCCATGGCGACCACGCTGGGTGACCACCGTAACCGATTGATATCAGGTGCGTCCATTTGGCCTATCGTCCTAGAAGTCGGAGGAGAAGCTCTGCCAAATATTTGGCAAATGTTTAGTTAAGTATTTTTATTTTGTTCATTGTCTAGGTCATCTGTCCTGTACAGCGTCGTTGAATAGCTTCCCAAAACTACCTAATTACACATATTGGTTTTTCCTATGCCTTCTTTTTCTTTATATAATGGAACTAAGGCATTTTGCTTGACTTAAAAAGAAATAAATAAAAGAAGCCAGGAATTGTTTCTATTCGGGGGCAAAAGGAAGCCAATTATAATGACAAGCCTAGCCCAGTCTTCTTCACCTGGTCTTTCCAACGTAGAGGAAGCCTCTCCTTATCATCGTTCCATCGTCTGCGGTATTCGCTGCCGTGCAAGGGTCCACGTATCTTCTGGAGCACTGTTCTTTCGAAAAATATTATAATTTACGTGAGCTGGAAATCGCCCATCAAAAATACTTTAGACTCAGGGGTGCATGATAGGGATGTTCAAAAAAGATCGGTGTTTCTAAAAATCGGTTTTTTTAAATTTGGTTAATGATATTTTTCAATCTTTTTTTTTAATTTAGGTGTTAATCGGTTTTTTTACTTTTGAACCGAAAACCGAAAATTCGGGTTTTACATTCCCCAGCAGTTTGACATAATTATTTTGTATATTTTCGAGACAAGATTAAAGTTTTATGACGTCCCAAAAACTTCAGTGACTGCTCAATTTTTTCGCCAATCTGGTAGCTAAAAAAATCGATTGTGGAATTGATTAAAAAGGTTGTTTTTTTGTGAATTAAAGTTTGGTTCTGTATAAATATATCAAATGCTTCATTTCATTTCTTATTTTTGGAAATGAAAATGTTAAATAAAGTGCAAATGATTGTTTTAATTGATCTGCGTTACACAGCAGTAAGTAAATTTAAAAAAGAAAATTTTATAAAAGAAAAAATCATTTGTTCTCCATGTAAATATAATAAGTGTATGTACATACATATATACAAAACATATTAAATAGGAAAAATAAAATTAATTCGATATCGATTCTTTTTTAGTTTTGTGTGTTTTTTGGAGTATTTTTATAATTCGGTTTTTTCGGTAAACCAAAACGATTAGGTTTTTAATCTAGTTTTTTTAACGGCTTAAAACCTGAATAAAAAACCGCGTTTAATCAAAAAACCGATTTTTTGGAAGCTTTGCTCATCCCTAGTGCACGGCGAACTTTTATTGTTTGCTTTTAAGTTGGTACGGTCTAATGTACACTTGTTTTCATTAAATAAGGGATTGTAGAAAAAAATTTAAATTTTTTCTGAAATCTAACGACTCTTTGTTGAATGAATCAAATTTCGATCTGTATTTAGCAAAATCAAAAATCACTTAATCCATATTTTTGCTTCTGACATAATGTACATTAGGTCCGCCCTAATTTAATTTCGAAAAAAGTGTATGGCATATTCGAATTCATCGTTCGATTCTTAGCAAAAATGGTGAACAAACTATATACCAAAAATGAGGTTTCACTCTCCGAATCTTTAAAAGAAAAAAATTAGTGTATTATAATTTTTTCTGAACGAAACTAATTTTTCTTTTACAAAGTTTTGTGTTTTCTTTATATTCAAGAAACTACTTCACAAAACCGAGAAAAAAATGTCAACCAAAAATATGTACTGCTTTTTCTTTTGAAAAGGGAGGGCCAAACGTCATTTTCGGTATATATTTTGCTTTGTGTTAATCGTAGAATTAGAATTTGCTATACACTTTCTTCGAAAATTTGGCTCCGAACAAATTTTGCTCCGTCCTAATGTACATAGTGCACATGAAGAAGACTTGGCTACTTGTTGTTATTGAATATTTGTTATTTATTTACCCAAATCATGTTTAAATTATCATATGAATAATAATTTACTTAATTTATTACCAACAGCCGAATGCTTAAACGTGCTCTCCTGTTAAGCCAGTTTAATCGCTAAATAAGCTCAAATTCAAATAAATACATGCTTGCATACATACATGTGTGTACTTATTCACGCAAATACATATCTGCAAATGTACTGAATTTGTTTTTTTCCTACCACAAATCCCAAAGCTACTAAACTGTGGCAGTCTACCAAAGTGGTTTGTTTATATTTCGCTGGCAATTTTTTTTTCATTTTCAAGACAAAAATTTATCTTGCAACCACAAAATGATGTCAGCCTTCACTTTGAATTGGAAGATGACTTATTCAAATGTACTAATAATTACGAGTACACATGTACATATAATGCGTATTGGCAAACGGTTAGGTTGAAGAACAAAAATGTGAGATAAAAATCTTAAGGCTGAACAGAAGGAATACTTTTGCATACATGAGTGATAATTCAACAAGTAAGTAATTGAGGAAGCTTATCGTACAGTGGTGCTTTAAAAAATTCTTTTTTTTTTGTTCGAAGCAAGAATTTGAAAAAGATTTTAGTTTTCATTTTACAATTACCTGATTAACTTACACCCGAAAAACTCTAAAAAAAAGTCTTTCAAGTAGAGTAGGAGTTAAACGATTACATGTTCCTCCGAAAGACTTCATGAATAATTTTTGGCGCCAACCCCTTAAGTGACCAATTTAGACTTAGACTAGCGCCCTTTGTGGTATCGCATTGTTTTTCACAGTTGTTCCCGTTCACCTAAAACAACTTGGAGCTCAGTAAAAAACTAGAGAAGCTTCCAATATCTACATACAGTGGCACACAGAAGTATTTTGCATTGTTGTTTTTTTGCGATATTTAAAATGCTTTTCATGGTAAATTTTTTTCGTTAATTTTTTATAAAAATATAGCACATTCTACAACTAAAACCATGTAACTTTGTTATTTGTAACCATGTAAATAAGGCAAATTCATCAAAATTTCGAACTTTTTAATCAGATTTTCAACCAAAAATTCCAGTATGCAGTTTTAAAGCCCATTCAATTTTAGTACAATAAAGTGCAAATTTCAATTCGCTAAAAAATCCGTTGATTTTTGATGTTTTTTTGCTGACGGTGTTGAGCATTTTCTTTCATAAAAAAAAAATTTTTGACTATTAATTTTTTTATTATTTCTTACTTTCGTAAAATTTCAAGTTTTTTATTTAGATTTCTTAGAAAATTTTTGTAGTTATGCGTATATTTCGAAAATTAAAAACCAATGCTTCTTGACCAAAAAATTTTTGCGAATTTCTGGGAAACCAATTAAGCACTTAAATTAATTTTGGCGGCCCTAATTAACACCTAGAAGGCACCTAACTCCTCAAAAGCATGTATCAATATTTGACGGCATTGGTCAGATAGGTTAACGGACGTGTAGCTAGGACTTACCGTTAATTTTTGGCAATTTGTTTGTTGGGAAAATCGTCCTCTTTATCAATTGCCTGGACGCCTAGCCGAGCTGCATACAGTCAGTGTCCAGTGAGAAAAGCAATGGCTATGCAGATTTTTCCTGCCTACATAGGTGAAGAAAACTATTCGAAAGTTAACCTGTGAATTCTGGTCGCCATCTATCGTTTACAATTTCAGTAATTATTTTCTTTAATAGATATTCACTGTACACAGAAAATGGCCTGTCATATTACAAACATCATTATCTAGCAATGTTTTGCCATGCCGCACGTGTTCGTCAGCCTTACAGTTTCCCTTCACATCACATCACAGTAGCCAGAAACCCACATAGTATACTACATCTGACGAGGATCCGTTGATCTATATATGGTCGCCGGTTTAGTCTCGTGTATAGTATCAAGCCAATTACTTAGACTATGTTCAAACATGCCAATTAGCTGAGGCAATTAACTCCTTAATTGAGCCAACGTGTTTGGGTGTTCACACTGCTCTATTAGCGAAATGCAGTCAGCTGTTCCATTAGCAACAGTGATGGAAAAGTTGGTGCGATCGTAGCTTTCTTTAATTTGAAAGTACATTCGGTACAAGCTAACCATTTTAGGTACATTTGGAACGTAGCCAAATAACCTTTCAGGAAATCTTTTCTTATTTTTATTGACATTTCAGCGCATTTTCTAGTGTGGGTAACTTGTCCAATAGCCTCTCTTTGTGAACGGGCATATAAATGATACAAAAGGGTGGTCAAAGTAACGTAACTGGTGTTGATTGCGCCAGATAGACAGAGAATATTTCTTTTCAAAACGGAGGAAAGTGATTCACCTCTTTTAAAACAGTTTTGTCTCGCACTGCTCGAAAATATGCTGTCTTTTTATAGCCAAATTTGCTTGATGTGAGTCTAAAACTTGATATGCTATCGAAGGGAGAGGTTATCCTCTGATTTTTTCAACTATATACATATGAACATGCATATTTATTTTTTAGGAACATTTAAGGTAAACTGTTTCCGCGAATTATGTACAATTTGAAAATTAATGTTCCATCCCTGGTGGTTATTTATTCAATACACATACCAGAAAATCAAAAATAAACATAGAACACAGGGTTGCATAGAGAAGCAGACACAAATGGATTAAGTATTAATTGGCAATTAATAATTTCAAATTTTGTATGGTAAATTGGGCAGCAATTAAGGCTTTAATTCCTGAAAAGCCTCTTAATTGCCATGTTTGAACATAGTCTAAGTCTCGTCGGTTCTCTCCAATGCTACACTAAGTATTTAAGCTGATATTTCCAAGCCTCGACGTGAGAATTTGCTGTAAATACTTGATTTCTTTACAAGCAAGTGAAAACTTTAAGACGCTTTAGAAAAGGCTGCATATGAAACATGTTTAGATACTGTTCTGTCCTGCAGAGAATTGTCTTGAAAAAATGTTTTTTTCAAAAATTGGTTCTGGTGTAAATACCTAAAATAAAAAAATTGGCTATTTAATCCATGATAGAGTTTGTGATCTGAATATTTTCGTCCGTGAAAAAGTAGCTCTTACGATGAAGTGTGCGAACGTCTAACGCAGCCAAACCGTTGCCAGATTAACTGGTACATACACATAAGCTGATTTGAATTTGACTAGTTTATTAAATGGTATGAGCTGATACAGCCAGTTTTAAGCAATTTTCAATGTCGATACTGTCTTAGAAGTGAAGAAATAAGAAACGCTATTTTTCCCCTTTCCGAGGCTACCTCTATTAGAGGTTCTCTCGAATGACGTTCCAGGGTTCTACTCTCCGACGTTTCGGTTCTCGCAGCATTCCGCAAGGCTGGACGCCTTCCCCGGAGGTGGCGGCAATAAAGACTCTTTGTCAAAGTGTAGCATAGAAAGTATGCGGAGGCAATAATGAAGTGTTTCCACCCACTTTTTCCTTCAACCTCGCTGCTACCAATTCCTGACAGCAGAATTATGAAAGTTTGGTTACAATGAAGTGAGAAGGCTCTGTAAGATATGCTCGCGGTCTGACCGAGTTTTCGAGGATGTTGGCACCACGTAAACCACTCAGCCCACATGGTTTTTGTTTGAACACTCAGAGCTCCTGAATGGCTGTTATGTGGGGTTTTGTACAAGAAAAGGTGTTGCAAATTTATCTGAGTAACCGGATCAACTACAAATGTGACGGTCCCAAAAAAGAAAACCAGGGGATTTCCGTACTTTGATCCGAAGATATCCACGAAGCTCTAGTTCATTTTCAAAACCAGCGTAGCACCTTGTCTTACTTACCGGTTGCTACCCTTCTTGTGAGAAATGACATGCAAATGCTTGGTGTCCATCCCCGGATTTCGAGAACGGAAACAGAAAATCACATCCGCAGTCTTCAGATCTGGATCTAGAATCCAGCAGACCGCTTGCCTGAGAGGGGCACACTCTTTACTGTAGACAGTTAATCCAAGTTAGCTTGGGAGAAGCATTTCACCACAATGGTTCCATCCCTCTCCTCATACCCAAGAGCATTAGCTGCAGTCCTGGAGGCAATGACAGCTTGGATCAGATAGCTCTTGCAGAGTTTAATTTCTTCAAACCCGCCCTACCAACTACGGCAATGAGCGGATGGCCTTTTACAGCCTCACAGTAAGTTTGCCGGATGCTGCGAGAGCATAGCGAGGGCAATTCTGCCTCGACCGACCCTTGCGTCACTTCTACGTTTCATTTTAGGCAAGGGTCAGAGGTCTGTCTGGCTGACACAGTCCTCGAGTGTCCCCGCCAAGATCGGAATTGGGCAACGCCACACCAGTACCCGCCACACAGGGACTCGAAGAGGAATTGGGGCTGGCAATAGTGGGTGTCGCCGCAGTTTTCTTTCTCTTGCAGCGTTCGCCAGCCGATTTGGTTTTCGATGCATCCACCAAGGCCGCACTGGCTTCTGAAGTAACCTCCGTAGACCTGGACCGCTTACTGGAGGCAGGAGGAGTTCGGCCCTGCTTTCGTTTCGCCCTTCGATTCTTCCCCTTCTACTCCTCTTCTGAGTTTGTGAAAGATGACCAACTCCGTCATTGGAGTCTCGTTGGCAACGATCTGCTTCCCGACCCTGCAAGAGATTGGTCCTCTTCCAACTCTGGAGAAGAAAGGATTGGTATTACCTTCCCACTCTCCTCCAGGTTGCGCTCCTGGTCTCTGACGCTGGAGACTTTGGCAACGGTTGGGGCCTCCAGAGTTCGTGCCCCTGTCGCAAATGCGGAT
>JAPVRG010233320.1:0-10510 GCA_029783565.1 Rhagoletis cerasi | reverse complement strand
CTAAAATATCGCAGTTTTTGTATTTCTGAAAATTACCGTTATATGGGAGGTGGGCGTGGTTATCGTCCGATTTCGCCCATTTTCAATACCTTCCGTCCCTATCCAAATAGTAGTATGTGTACCAAGTTTCGTTGAGATATCTCAATTTTTACTCGAGTTATCGGGAGGACGGACGGACGGACGGACAGACAGACATGGCTTAATCGATTTCTCTTTTCATTCTGAGCATTTTGGTATATATATGTCTATATCGTTCTCGATTCCTTTAGGCTGTTACAAACAACCGTTATGTGAACGAAGTTATAATGCCCTTGTGCACACAGTGCGCTCGGGTATAAAAATGTAGCAAATTTAGTGTGATTTTAAATTGTTAAAGGGTGCCTTCTTTCGATCACAAGGCCATTAAGTGAACATTTGTTTTTTCAATGTAGGCAATTAGCTTAGTTATTTCGTTATGCCAGAACCTTGTGCTGGAGTACCATATTTCATACCCAGGCAAAATAGGCTTCGTGGAGCGGTCTGAATGTTTTGCCTCCAATCAAGCTTGCTCTATAAAAATACAGCAGGACTTGAGTCCATTTAAGGAGGCAAGTTAAAAGTTGGGGATTTTCCATATCCTCGTTAAAGGTACCATCACCTTAACTAACTCCGGTATAAACTCGTCTCTTCTATCTGCCTATGTCCGCACACTCACGCCATAAGCACTTCTGCATTTAGTGTTCTTGTAAAATACTTCAGCATAGCAAATGCGTCGTCACATCCCCGCGCGCGCACTTTGTCAACAACCTTGTCAACAACCGAACCATTAATGCTGACGCATTAGGAACATGCAGAACATATCTACTTCCTAGAAAAATGCCTTATGATATAATTTTTCTCTATTTTTCTATATTGGAAGGCTACATTCCATGAAACGATGCGATGAGTAGGGAAAATTTTCAATTTAAAGAGGTTATTCCGATGGTACTATGCCTTGCTAGTTTGTAAGCAGTGAAAGCCTTTGAAAAGTCGCTTTGGCCCGGTTAAATATTAGCCCGTTTCACAATCGAACGAATGATCCCCCCTTAATCAATTTTTTAGGAGCTTAAATCTCTCCTGGAGCATTTTTCCTGGTGGGGTCCTAATTCGAGCGGCGACCCGTGCCGAGGGTCAGCCTGGCGGGGGGCCCTACACAAAGCCAAGTCGCGAACGGAGTGCTCAGGACACCGGGGGACATTCGAAGTTTAATAAGCCTTAGCCGTGTACAGTGGATATCTGCCCGGATGGACGCTTAGTTTCTCCGCCACTCGTGGGACCATACCATGGAAAGGAAAATAATGAACAACGATATCAACACCAATGGAAGAGACCGACACTTCAAAACAAAGGCCGAAAGGAGCCACAAACTTCGTAAAAACTTAGGCTACGGCACCATTGAGTTTATCAAGAAATAGTCCTCAACGCCCGAGAAGTCCAAAGGGCTTGGATACAGACATGCAATGGCAGGTCTGGAATAGATTTATTCGTTTAATATTCGTCCGTAAACGTAAGTTAGCAATTTAAACAGAAAATAGAGGAAAATCAAACCAGTGTTACCAATCCAATATCTTTCCAACTTTGCATATAACAAATTTCAATCACTGTCAACCGAAATTTGCCATAATTTGTTGTGCACTTTTCGCTCACTGTCCGATCATATCGCAATCGCATTTTATTTCACTTATGGGCAATAAACTAAAAATCATCGCTGATTGACGCCGATTGAGCAAAAAAAAAAACAAATGAAAAAATATATGCGGAATGAAAAATTACAATTATTAAAAAACTCCCAGCCAAATTCAGCAATCGCTGCCAAGTTTTAGATTTTTTCATAAATTGTTCCGCGAGTTTTGTGTCTGCTCAGCTGATCGTCGATTAGGATCGCGACGTCGGCAGCCAGTTTAATAGTTTCACTTTCAACAGTCGGCACAGTTACGCCAACGCTGCAAACCAAAAGATAGAAACATATACAGGGCGACAACAACTGAACCAACTCAACACACAAAGCAAACAATATACGCGAACTAAAGCTGAGTAACAACAGCTTGTGCCGCAAAAGCAGCGACAGTGACTGAAGTAATCACCAGCCAGCGATCAGCAGCGCAGTCACTCTGTCAGCAGTCAGCAAGCAACAGGCAGCGTTTGTCAGCTTGTGCTACATTTCGTTGCAAGCAAGCAGCGTTTACAGCAGCCGCAGGCAATGTTGCAGCTCTCAGATAAGTAATTTGCTTCTTACAAGCCGCAGCGGCGTATGTTGACGACTCGCAAACAAATATATTTGCGGTGTTAGTGCATTTTCTATTTGTTTTGTGTTTGTGTGTTGGCTTGCGCTAGTGCACAAACTGCTAGCAACATTATTGCCGCGCAACATGCAAGTTGAAACTTTTACTTTTTTCCAACGTCAACTGCTTGATTGTTTGCTGTAAAATGAAAAGTGAAAGGACTTGCAATGACTTTTCGTGGATATTTTTGCGACTTACTGCCGCAGCCAGTGATTTTTTATTTCTGGTGCCGCGAATTTTTGCAACTTCGTGCAACAAACTAACAGTCAGTCACCGCTAGTCTGGGACTGACGGCAATTTCCCTTTTTTGGGCAAACAAGCGCCGCAGCCGCGATTAGTTGTCTGCATCGCTGACTAACTGCCTTGTGGCATTGCGAACTGCTTGCGCTTATCAGCCACCTTCTATGCGACGGCTCCTCTCTGTTTCGTCTCTGCCTCTGTTGCCAGCTTATTTTTTTTATCGTCGCCCTCCTGCCACGGCGCATTGCATGTCAAATTAATTGAGCTTGTGTGCTTCGTTGCTGCGCTGCGCCGCTTTTGTAGTTAATGTGTTGCACAGCATTACTTGGCAGGTGTCTGTCTGCCTCGGCCTGGCCGTTCATGCAACAATGATTTTTGTGCTTTACATTTTATTCCTTCGGCTCACTCACTTGCTATTCATTTCGTTCGTTTTCTTGTTCTTTTTTTTTTTGTTTTCTGCCTCATTTTCGCCATATTTATCCGATTGCAGGCGCGGCGGTGTGATTGAAGCTGACTGACGTTGACAGTAAACGCCGACTTTTCTATCCATTCGCCATTTTTGGTCTGATCAACACATTTGATGGATGGCGTGGGATATCTGCAACAATGGTTTAAGCTTGTGTAGGCATTGTATGTGGGAAACTCATTATTTTCGTGATTTAAGAAAATTATTTCATTAATTTATTTTTGCAAAATGGAAATTAATTTGAAATTGCTTAGAAAGTGTTATGGAATCCTTTGCGTATATTAGATTTAATCCCGGGCAAAGGTTGTGCCCTTGAGTCACGGTATGTCTCTAGATACATTCTCTTAAAAGCAGCTTGCAAGGCATACCAATTCGTCTCTTCCCAGAAGAATCAGATTGGTCATACCCCCCTATGACCGGGAACCCAAATGAGATTAAGACTGTTCTGCTTAGCCATCCCCTGCAGAGTTCGGCGGCAGTCCAGCACAATTTTAGATTTGATAGTGACGAAACTCATAGCTTTAATTGCTGCCTGGCTGTCATTAAAGATAAAAACCTCTTTGCCTTTCAAATCAGTACGAAGTTCATTTATATCCTCCATTATAGCTGAGACCTAAGACTGGAAAACACTACAGTGGTCTGGTAGCCGAAATGAACCGCTCAGGGCAAGGCTGCGGAACCATCTGTGAAAGTAACTATACTACCGAGTGGGGTATAGTAGTTTTCTAACCATTCCTCCCTGCTTGGGATTTTCATGACGAAGTTTCTATCTGGAACCAGAGTTTCGACACAACGGTCTGTATGCTCCCGGAAGAAAGCTATATTTATCCAGAATACAGGAGTGTCCCTGCAATCCCAATACCCATTTCCCTGTCTCTCTTAAGCGAAGTGCAGCAAGAGATACCATCTGCTGATCCACTAGGTCTAGTGGCAGAATATCCAAAAAGACATTTAAAGCAGATCATACTAATCCTCTGTACTTTGCTGAGTAGATTGGCCTTGCCCAAGGCAGGCCGCCAAACTAGAATACCGTAAAGAAGAATCGGTATAACCAGCGCTATATAAATCCAGCGGCATATAGTCGGGCTCAAACCCCATTTCTTACCAATGGTCCTCTTGCAAGAATATAGGGCCAGTGATGCATTCTCATAACGCTGGACTATGTTCTCTCTAAATCTCAGTTTAGTGTCAAGAATGACGCCTAAGAATTTCGCTTTATTCGTAAGGCTTAAGAGTTGCCCGTTTAGGTCCGGCGGAGTCAGTAGCGGTGTCTTGTACCTTCTCGTAAAGAGAACAAGTTCCACTTTCCCGAATTGATGCAGAGGCCACAACGCGTGGACCATCTTGATGATAGACTTAACTCGTTATATAATATGTACATACAGAAGTGTTGGCCATTAGTTTAGGGATTTTGATTTTGATTTGATTAAAAGAGAAAGTGTGAAAGATGCGTTAGGTTAAGTTAGACTAGGTAAAGAAGGCTTGTACTAATACTAGCAGACTCAGCACTCAGGAGAATGGATTCCTTAGTTCAACCGTCATTTGTGAAAGACAAAAGGTTAGGTTAAGTTAGACTAGCTAATTACTGCGTGGGTTCGTCTATATACAGTCCTAGTTTTCCGTCCCTGTGGTCTCCGACTCCGGGATTTATGCTATGAAGCATACATCTATTAACGGATCTAATGATTCTTCGATATTCTGGGCCCATGCCACACATTTTCTTGTAAACCTAAAGCACTCTTCTAGCATTCCGAGGTTTACACTAGTTTCACTAGCAGAAATAATTTCGCCAATGTCCACTGTGATCTGGCTTTACTCTTAGTCCTTCTGAGACGGCACGAAACATTAAGAGGTGTTTGCTAAGCTGTTGTTGGTCTTTTCCATGTCGTCTGAATGGCTAAGTGTCCGCATCCTAATAATAATCAAAAAAAAAATAGGGTCCAACAGGCACCCTAGCACTTCTCGCTCGGTAGAAAGGGTTATCTCCAACAAACTCTTTGAGAAGAGTCCAATTTATGTAGATTCTTCCCTGCGTTCATTTATGTCGCCACAACCCGAAATGATGTAATGGGCATTGGCATCCGCACCCATGTTGACGCGTCGCGACGTGCCGTCTTTTTGGCATATATTATTTCAACAGAGCATTCAATTCTTTCTTTGGAGCTTCAATGTTGTGAGCCATATAGCATTAAGCTAGGGTAAGAACTTCCTCTCCCTCTCTCGATGTCTACAATCGATAAACACAGATTTTTTAATATTATCACAGCTCTAACCACGCTCTCAAACTTCACATAGTAGGAACTAAAATTGGCCGGTTTAAGTACACGAAGCCTCTTGCTGGCTGCTAGCCAGATCTTTTTGCTTCTCCACTATCTTCAGATCAGTCAAGATATCGAGAGAGTTGAAGCTTTCTCTATTTCTTCTGTTTCCAGTGTGCTAAGGTGTGTTCGTTTACGCTGTTTAAGGCACAATTTAACACTCCCACAGCAAACGCAATTTTTCCATACTCTGGGCAAAGCAATTTTGCGCCTTCATATTAATGGTTATCCCGATTAGTTGCTCTTTTTTGCAGACTTTCAGCTTTCGGTGGCCATCTGTCCATATGGCTCACTACAATTCAGCGAGTTGACGATTGGGTATCAACTCGCTGAATTGTCCAGCTTTTCAAAACGGTTTCGGGCCCATCTCGCTAGTTTTTGCTGCTTTTTGACTTAGACTAAATTAAATGCGACGGTTAATCGCCATTGCCATGCTCCTGTCTAGCGGCCTTGGAAGATAGCAGGTTATCGACCCTCACGGAAATTTTAGTAGCTACCTTTTTACTCTCAGTCAAACTGTAACTCTTGAATACGCGTCTTGCAGGCTGAGCGCTTCCTCTTCGATTTGTTGGATCAACCGCCGCTCTCCAGTGCAGTGTTCTATTATGATAAAACTTTCCTTCACTCAATATTTCGCAAGGCTTTCTAAAAGCTCTCTATTTCTCTCGTCGAACTCACAGGGTTCTTGGGTACTTTGGTATAATATACAACAGTTAGCCGCTTTCTAGTATCGAACGCTGGTCATGTTAAAATTCCCCTGGCCTAAAAACCCGTTCGGTAGACCACCTTTTCGTCTTCTTCGTCTATTCGTGCTTATTAAAAAATAATGAAATATTTAGATTCATCTTAGTCATACGACCATCTGCTCGACGAGGCGGCCCTGGTGGTCTAAAATAGGGCAAGGGAGACGAAAACGCCCACCGCTGTAGCGCTTCATGTCACGGTCGATGTACCGTGTCCTATTTGAGCAAGTAGATAAGAAAAGTCTTCACATGTCAAACCGGAATCACCAGGAATTTGTTGAACTATCTTATCGAACAAGTTATAATATCTAAATATGCAAGTCTTATGCAATTTATTTGCCTTTTTGTAAAATATTTCCTATGCCACAAGGCCAGCTCACCATATGCCAAAGCCACATCCTCTATCACTTCACCAACGTGTGCCAACTGACTTTTTTATTTGCTTGCAAAAATGTTGTAATTATTCATGTATTTGGGCGTTTGATTTGCTTATTCCGCCACAAATCACAAAACAGCAATGGATTACCGCGCCCAGCTCTGCTCGGCTCTGCTCTGCTCTGTGCCGCCTGCAATATGATGTGCTCAAGCAGCGGTAAAGCGACGCCAATGATAAATGATTGTCCAACGGTGAGCAAAGTTCCACAGACGTTTAGCAATTGGCGCGTGCAAAGTTTGCTATGCGAAAGCAGTTGGCGTTACGGCGTCACATCGCCGGCGTCTTGTGTGATCCGTGTCGCTGTTGTAATTGTTTGACACCCTGCAGCGCTGATCATTAATAATCCTTTGCAAAAAGCCATCTAAATAAGTCTACGGAGAGAAAATTTGTAGAATGGGTGGTTTTAAATGCAGAAATTATGCAAAATAATAAAATCAAATGCAAATTTATGCCACCTTGATATATATAGTTTCCCTTTTGCTTGCATGCAGATTACTTTTCTGCCTCCGTTTTCTCCATCTCTGTAGTTGCTCTACCTTCAAGTTGAATTGGTTTGTTTGTGGCCTGTTTGGTTGTGTTGTTAATTATGATGTTGCTACTACAAATAGCTTAACTTCTTTTGGGCTATTTTCTGCGCTTCCATGCTTTGGTCAGTTGGAATGTGTCTTTATTAATTTCGAGCATATCGATTGTGAAAAATTGAGTCTCATTTATTATTCTTTAAATAATATGTAGCTGGGGAGATCGAATTTATCTATCACAGTACTTTCGACGGTTACAAATAGAGGAGCTTTCCTCGTGAAGAGTTATAGAAACCAAATAGCCACTGTCAATCGCGTGGAAAGAATTCAAGGCCTGACACACACAACTCATTTACCAGCAATGGACTTTAAGACTGGGCAGTTTTATAATTTCCTGGTAGAGAAAGGAAATCAAAAAAGGGCAGATATTGCGAGGTCCGCCGGTAACATACACGATCTCTTATATCCATTTTTTCCACGTCTTGTCTTCTAAGAATTAAGTAATAGACTAAAGGATAATCATAAGCGGGGAGTTTCGCCAACGACTTTTTAACGTACAGAAAAAACAATGACGATAAATGGCTTATGGAGTATGGTTTTCCAATACTCACTGCCGCGAAAGATATAATTGACAGGAGCAAGCGCAGAGACCAGATAATAATCGGCATTAATAGCCAGACTAGCCTAAATGCTCTGAAAAATGATCTTATCACCTCGCGAAGGAAGGAAGAATCTTAAACTGTTGTGGGTAACAGAATACTGCAGCATTCGGTACAATTAACTGGACGTTGAATTGACCAACTGTGTATCTGAGACTTATCCAATGCTACAACGGTAAATTATTGGGCCAGATTTCGCATAACCCCTTCTTGGATTCCGTAGGCCGTACAAAATATATTTTAAGAATAGATTAGCTACGTTGGGTATCCATCAACAGTTTTCTCAGGTCAGGTTAGCTTACAGTGGTTTAACGAGACAAGGAATGCACTTAGACCTTTAGGAGATTTTCTTTTGTGATACCACGAAAATATGAATGGAAACCATTACTTACTCGTCGATTAATAAATTACGCATGCGGCGTTTTTACCTCGGGAGCTCCTCGGTATTGGTCGGGAAGTGCGTGCCAAAATGTTTCTACCTTAGCCTCACAAAGACTGGGTAGTCTAATAAAAAGTATGCAGGTGATTCCACCCCATCACACACAGGCACAGTGGCCTGTTAGAATCCCCACTAGCAGCGACAGCTGAGGCTTTGTAAGTGCAATGAGCTCTTTGACCGCCCCCGAAACACCTCAGGCCAGAAGCAACTTTCAATTGCGCATGTCCTAGTTTCCTCCCAGCGCTCGATGAGCTGTCATGAGGTACAACCGCGCAAGAGTGAGTCTGCCCCTTACCAGGTGATATCCTTTCATGGGTGCCTTTCCTTGCCAAGTCATTAGCCACGCAGTTTTCCGCAATGTGGCTGTAGGCCGGGACCCAAATCTGCATGATAAGGTAATACTCGGAGGTCTGATTGGGCAATGAGTCAGAGAACTTTAAGGAGGATTTCAATTTTTAGTACTCCTTCTATATTGCGTTCTTCGTGTGTTAGTCCTTAAGTACAGTAGGCAACTACGGCTGTGTGCTTCGATGTTCAATTTATGTGTTCACGGCCCACAGAAATCCTTGCTTTTCGAGATTTGTGTGCGTTTTTTAAAGAAAATTTCGACCAGAGTGAAGAGCGTAAGAGATTGAATGTCTAATGAAATTTCGATACGCGTATCGTAGCTCATGCACGGGCAAGGTGCGTTACAAATTTAGTGGTGGGAAGGAAAGTAAAGTCGGAAATCAAATCGTACAATCCGTTCAAATCTAGACGATCAGATAGGGTGCTGACGGCCATGTTGAAACAATTTTTGAAGGCGTGGTACCCCATCTAATCAGCATCTTTGCAAGAAGCTTATCAGACGCGAATGGCTAGCGGTATATTTCTAGCCTTCATAACTGTATCAGCCACAAAAGATTAGAGGGATTAAGGGAATCGAATCGAAACTGTGGAAACAGCGATGTCGAGACAACTTAAAAGAGGGCGGCATAAAGCGATCAAGGTGGACTTAAATACTGGCTCTGATCACATAAGATCATTCTGGTATTTTCTCTTCAGGATTATTTTACGATTTCCAACTTTGAAGTCTCCATCAGGGAACGTCACTATATTCCTTGGCAGAAAGGCAGCAATAAATGCGTGAGGATCAAAAGTAGTGAAGTTAAGAATTGTTCGGAAATGTCGCGCATCGCCAGCATCACTAAACCACGCAGACGTATCTCTATCTCTCTCTGCTGGATTATTGGACAAAGCAATTTCGAAGGGGACGACACAGCCAATGATATGGCCAGACATGGTTCAGCAAGACGGATAACTCCCTACATTCACCGTTTTACGGCCTACTGAGAAAAAGTGACGAGCATGCCACAGCCGTTACAAAAACCTCTGGACCAACCGAACGACTGTTAAGACTTAAGGAATTTTGGTTGTGATACAAATCAGCACAAAATATGTTTACCGCCGCGGCATCATCACAGGAGAGTGTGCTATTACACCTATCCAACAACGGGGATGTGTACTCACAAGTTTACTCCGCATAAGTTGTCGTGATGAGTCTCGAGACAAGTCGGCTTAAGCACTGAGGATCTGACTTGGGTAGAGATAACGGAATGGAAAGTATCTGACCTCTTGTTTAAAAAATATTACAAATAGTGACACTTTGGTAGAGAGGAATGTGACTTCTACTGGGACTCAAATAGGGCATTCGCAAAGGGAAAAATATGCCTGCGAGTGAAAATATGAAGACCTTATAGGCGCCTAACATAGTTCGATGGTTACAGAGGCTTCAACGATATAAGAGCCTTCGGTTTAAAACCGATTGAAGAGACTGGAAGAGAAGCCGAATTTTTAAGAAAGTCATGACAGGTTTAAGTGTCTGCTTATCTTACTACTAGGACATAAGAGCCTGCAATTGGAACTTTTGCGATACCACAAGCATCACTAAACCCTTGCCGCGATCTTAAATATCAGTTTAACTAATGTGTGTAGTAATTCCAAGCTACATAAACGCTACTGAAACGCCTGTGCAAGCTGAATTGTGGACTTATTCCCCCGATTCTAATTAGAAGAACAAATCTCTGCTCATAGAAAATAAAACTCTTTAAACATCATCAACTACAAAACTATAAAAAAAAACTCTCCTCTTCGTCATTGTACTCATTTAGTTATTTACGGAAGCGTAAAACATGCTTCATCCGTTGATGAAGCGCGTAAATCTTTAAAAGTAGTATCCTCAAGCTAAAGCCGAGCAGCAGAATTTATTACGGCGACGTCGGCGGAAGCAACTATTTTGGCGCCATCTTTTACTGTAGGCTGCTGATGGCAAAGGAAAACAAAAATAACAAGTAAAGAAGTCTAAGTTCGGGTAAAACCGAACATTAAATACCCGGCGCGCGTATGAAG
>JAPVRG010233270.1:0-11474 GCA_029783565.1 Rhagoletis cerasi | reverse complement strand
GGCTCTTGGATTTTGAGAACCCCAGAACCTACAGTTCTGCTTATTAACAAAGCCATTCAAATGAAAATGAGCTTCATCACTCATAATCAAATTTTTAATAAAGTTGATTTCATTTCTGGCCAACTCTTGAAATTTAACTGCAAAATTTAGACGTTGCCGATGATCTGCGGGTTTTAATTCTTGCACCATTTGCACCTTATATGGGTATAACTGTAAATCTTTTTTTAAAATGCGCCGTAGTGACGTACGAGACATTCCTAGCTGAGCAGAACGCCTTCTGGCAGATGTTTCTGGTGCTTCGTTAACACTTTGCTGTACTCGTTCAATATTTTCCGCAGTGCGACTTAAACGTGGTCTACCGGTTCGAAGTAAATCTGTTACGCTGCCATGTTGGTGATGACGATCAACTAAGCAACGAATCATTGCTTCAGAGGGCGAAATTCTGACGTTAAAATGTCGACGATATGCTCTTTGCGTTAAAATAATTGATCTCTGGTTTAAATAATAAAATTCTATTGTTCTGGTTCTCTGTTCAGTTGTGAACCTCTCCATTATAAATTCTCCAAGTGTTGTCTATATAATCTGAAAGAAAAAATAAAAAAAAAATTAATAAACGAAAAAGTTATTAAACTTTTACAACCCTTGGTTTCTTTTGGCCCACCCTGTATGTATATGCATAGATGGAAGTGTTTATTATCTAGGGATGTAAATATATACCTACAAATATATACATACAAACACAATTTTGTTTTTTGTTGATATTTTGCGGCACATCGACTAATTGCGAAAACGTTTTATAAAATGGCAACAACAAAGTGCGTTCATAAAATATTCAAAACCCATTTGCAAAACACAATGGCACACAGCTCGCTAAGCTGACTATCTTTTTCGCGCACACAAATGCATACACACACTCCCGCATAGCTAGGCCAAATAAATTCATGCCTAAGCTTAGCCATGAGCTAAGTCGCCATATTGAATTGTCCTGCCACAATTTGCAATTTTTGCTATTTGATTTTTGTTTTTTTTTTTTTGTTTTGGAAAGTTCAGAATATGCAAATTCCTTTCGGGCGCGTGGCAAACCCAACAGAAAACTGGCCGGGGTTGGTTATTTGCGAATGAATAAAGTATCAGCACTATTTAAGTGATGGTAGATAATGCCGAGGGATTCAAAAATGTTTTCATTTATTTTAATCATCAAAAAATGAAGGCTATGTTGCATTAATACGGGTCTAAATAAATAATTGTACACTTGAGAGTAATTTATTTTCATCTCATCAGTGTATATTACACTTGAGCGCTGCTTTTTTTATACAATTTTCAAGGTTGGTGGGGATTTAGGATTTGGCGTTATTTGTAGAAAAAGCAATACATAGTACATTTGTCAGCCCTGAAGCCGCACTGATGAAATATAAACAGTTGACTTAACAAGGGTTTTTAGTCTTTTTAAAGGATTGTCCGATAATTATTTGCGTGAACTCTAGAATCTTATTTGTGTAGCTTGCAAGTTTATTCATCAGTGAGGGGACATGCGTATTTTTTTTTGTATAAATTCTGAGTTCTTTTTTGTTAAACTTATCAGCTACGTTGCCACTCAAAAGCGCCGAGAGGTGTTTTTCACCAACTTTCTAGAGTTGCCTAAATGCTTAATACTAGATTATCGTTCCATCTTGACAGTCTCCACAAACAATTGTGGAACAGCGTTATTCACCGCACTACTACTATATATTCGCACGATCAACAGGGAACACAGCCAGCAAGCAGTGCATGCAGCGGGTGGTCTCAAGCAGTGGCCCAAGACACAATCACTCTTTGTAGGTAAGCTGGAGTGGCGAGGCTGCCTATTTACACGCCATACACCCCCTTCACATTGCCACCATGGTGTAGTAGAAATGCTATTCGATACAAAACCCAGGATCCATTAAACTTAATAGTAATTAAGGCCTTTATGGCGTAGTGCACATCAGAAGAGGCAGCAAAAGGAGGAGTACTGTCTTGCGCACGACTCACCACACCTTACAGCTCTCTACTCTCAGCTCGAGCATCCATAGCTGGAAGCTGCCGAAACTAACTCTAGCACCTAAAATGGTAGTGTGGCACTTTGGGAATGGCATCCGTCTACACCAGGGCACCATTCGAAGCTCATCAGCAGCCACCGAGCGATCCAACAGTACTCTCACCGTCACCAAACACCAACGGATTACCAACCAGTGCATCTGCTGGTCGCCAATGGTACTCTCACCATTGTCAAAAACCACCCGCCGATCCACCGTTGCTCTATCTCGGCATTTCAGACCGCCAGTCCGCTTGCAAATTTTCTTGTTTTCCTATATTTTTATTTCTTATTGTGCAATCAAAGATTTAATCTTAATGTACTAATGTATAAACGATATTTGATATTGCAATTGAAATTGAAATACAAAGCCGTGTATGATGGGTTCAATGTAAGTGCAATTATATACATTGCTGACCTATACCCCTGCCGTCAACCAATCCCATCTCAAAGAAAGCTAACTGTCTCTTTTTTCAATTAGAATTTTTGAGCCGCAAAACAAATTGGGCAATGTAATCCCGGTCAATGAAGAATTTCTTTGAAAAGTGAGATTGTTAGTCAGGTGTGAAGCTCGTGGCTGTTCGCTTTGACTGCAGCTTGAGCAGCTTGTCAGCTGTTCGGTGTCAAGTTTTCGAAGAGATGCCTAAAAACGCTCATTATTGCGTAGAGGCGATTGCATACTTAAGCTGAAACCAGGTAGTGGGTTGAGTATATTTATTAGACGAATCTATCGAACACATTTTAGCCCCACGTGTTGCGTCACTACTGCGGTTGGAGCTTATTCTTTTGCATTTTAATTATGAAGCGATTTTTTATTTCAACTTTTAGCTATTTCGGGAAGCATTTTGTTGCTGATGTTCAAGTTAATATTGGAGGCTTTGCCTCAGTTTTACACAGTCACTTAGTTTTTTACAGAGCCGCAGGTCGTCAATTGCTTTAACAGATTGCTTCTCGGAGTTTCACTGATTCTAATAGCTCAACGAGTCAAAACTAATTCCTTTCTGTGACCTGACCCAGCATCAATTTATGCGGTTTGTTGATTTTTGGAATCGGGTAAGCTTTTGCAGGGCCTGCAGAGCAGCTTTCGCTACAGATTCTAAGCAACTTGAACTCCTTCTTTGATAAATGCAAATACAAAATGTCGACATAAAACCCAAGAAAAAATTTATTCTGTAGTTTACCTCAGCGACTGACTAACTTTCTCTTCCTAGGCACATTTGACCACAATATTTCTTAACTTAATTTCTTAATTTAGTTCACGCTGCAATCAGCAGTCCAATAAAATTTTCATAATTTTTTCACAGTAACTGGAAGCTTGAACGCCTCCATAATGGAACAGAAAGAAATTAATTGCTAAATTAATATAGGACACAAAATTACAATAACAAAAATTAAATTCGCCGACTAGAATCTGTGCCATACAGCAAAGTGCAATTAGCAGCAGAAAATTTGAAATCACACTAGCAATGGTAATTGTATAATGTGGATTATTTAACAGCGCAAGCATTGGGGAAAAGCAAGCAAGCTAATTGGGCATACAGCTAAAGATATTCAATGAAATGTAGGAGTTTAAGAGTAGGATTAGAAAGGATGCTAAATGTGAGCTATAGATTGAATGGAGTGAGGCTGGATGGATGTGAATACAAAATTGAAGTCCAAAAAGAAAAGAGCAAACCGTTTTTCAGCAGGGAGCGGGTGCTACCAACAGAGGAAAAGAGTTGACAGAGACATCTTCTATCCTTCTTTGGCAAATTTGTCAAAAAGAAAGTGAAAAAGAAGATTAAATTTCTCAAGCCAACAATTGAAAACGAATTGAATTTCCGCTACTTTGACATCTCAACTTATAATTCAACATACAAACATAGCTCTAAAATTGTACATACGTCATCAGCCATCCACATAAAACCAATCGATCGACATTGCCTTTCGCTCGTTGAAGTCCGCGCATGCCAGAGAAAAAAATTCCAATCGAACATAAATAGTCACACAAGCAGCAGCAGAAAAATAACTTGACGGTAGCGTAGAGCGAAAAAAACGATAGGGTGAAAAGTGCATTTGAAGTGGATCAATATTGTAATGGCACGATTGCATTACAATTGCATGAAGCATGCTTATAGGCGCTAGAGCGCTCATAGCGCAGAACGTAGTGTAGCGCAAATGCAAAAACAATTAAGGGCGCATGTAAGTAGATTTTGAGCAAATAGCAAGTGAAATCAGCATGCTGCGGTCGTAGAAGTAAATAAAAGCAAAATTAACATAAAATTGGTAAGCGGTTGCCCGGCTCAAGGCGCCCAAAAATGCGACTGCCAACAGAGCGCACCCAGCGCTAGAAATTTGAAAAATATTATATATTCCCTTAACTTTCTCCAACCGCATAGCACTCTAAATCGCTTTGAGCTGCCCAAAGTCATGCATACCAGCTGCTGCATAGCCTAAAATTATGCTACCCAACTCATTTTAGTAATATTATTTCTTTCTATATTATTATGTTTGCATAGCCTTGCGCTCAATTCAATTTCAAACACACAGCATATGTATTCAAAAACTTTTGCAAACCTCATAACATACTTTCTGGCAACCAGTAAATACTGTGAATTGCATATTTTTTGTCACTTCGGACATTACCAAGCTAGCCGCAGGCGACTGTTTTAAAATTTTGACAGCCCCAACGGGAATACTGCGGTTAGACAACTTCGCTGGTAAGGCGAATTGCGCAAGCTACTGGAAAGCAAAAATTGTACTCGCACACAGCTAAGGCGACCATAGCTGCCTGTGGAAGATGGTGGACGTTGGTTTAAAAAAATGTATTTTATGAAACTTAAATTTAGGAGACTTAACGTTAATTCGACCATCGCGTAAATGTAGTCATACCTACTTAAGCGTAGCTTTATTTAATCAACTTTAATCAGCTAGGTGAAAAAAGTGCGTCTAAAAGTATGCAACCTTATATTTTTATTCCACTAGTTTTATTTACCATTTCATCTGGCACGTTTATGAATTTCCAAACTGGGCTATTAAAATTTACTAAAATGGCAAGCTGTTATCACCCTGCGCCATACTCGCTGCATAGATTTCTCCCGTAAGTGCAGCCATTTGCTTTAAGTTACCGAACCGAAGTTGTGCTGACAGCTAATGTTACAACTATGTTCCTGAATTCCCTAGTCTATTAATCGTTATTCTCCAATTCCACGATTAATTTGCTCCTTCTGGGAAAAAGTTTCTTGGGTAAACTTTCTCGGCTCTAATTTCCATGAAACTATATATTTTAAGCCTATTAACTGTCTCGACCGTTACACAAAACAGTCAAAGGAAACTATTCATTTTACAATGATCGCGGAAACTAGGTGTGTTTTAGCCGGTTAAGATACCTACAGTGGTGGTGGATGTGCCTAAAATTATGCAATATGTACAAGAAGCTTTTACTTCCACAATATTATCTCTAAGACTTGTATATTTCATAATTTTAGGTGCACCGGTATTTTATATCGAAAATATCTGCGATAAAAATTTTGCCGAGTTTTTTGAAATATTCTTCGAGAAAGAGTTATAAATTTCTTGAATAATAAGTTGTCCTCAGGCTTAGGTCAGTAGCCTAGAACCTAGGAATTCTCCCATTCACTTACAAAGTAGCTCTGTAATCAGCCTCTGTATGTTCCGCATAACGGAGAAGATTTCATAGTTAAAAAAAAAAATGCTGCTCCTAAAAACAGGCAAGGCTTCCGTGTATTTACTGACACTCTATTTGTTCACACTCTCCATTGGCGCTAGCCCTAACAACTGTTTAACCGCCTTGAATTATGCTACCACACTTCTCACAGCGCGTTCACCTAAATAAGTTGCCTGCTGCACTTTTGGTGCTTCATCATTTCATACATGTCTGGCTTTCATTTACTCTGCATTGAATAGCACTTCGGCGACCACCTCCGCCACTAATGAAAGTTAACAGGCTTCTGGCTCACAAACGAAAATATGCGAGGGTTTGCGCACATACGCACGTATTTACACTTACATGTGTGCATACTTATAAATATGCATGCATATACGTATGTAGAGCATCGAAATTGTGTTGAATGGACGTTGAAATGTTGTAGGCTCACTTTACTGAATATGGACACAAGCCACCACGAACTATTTCACAGGCGGAACGTATATAAATATACATACATAGTACATACATATGTACATAACAATATGTATCCATATGTAAAGCTACTCGCTACTTCACTACCCATTCTGGAATATGCGGTTGTGTCGTCTAATTTACTGATGCTGCGCAACTCGCATATAACTGGCACATAACTGGAGCAAAATAGCTTAGTTGGCGGTTTTCATGAAAAAACATATATTTATAAACACAAACCATATTTCCACTGCCGCATGTACAGGGTGTCCCATAAGCCGACGTCGAGCCGGAAACGGCTGAAAGGCCAGGACAAAGTGGCGCCGCACTCTGTCTCGCTCACACTTCGTAAAATGACTCTCTCCGTCTAACGCAAACTAGAATTACCTTAAAAGTTACGGCTTCAATTAAAGTCTTTGGTGCACTACAAAGGTTTTAAGTAAGTAAGAGAAAAATTTTCAAAACTGAGTTTTTTTACAAAAATAAAAATTGTCCATAATTTAGGAAACAATCTAGCAAGTGTCATACCACTTTGGAATCCTTATTAAATTTGTTTTTCAGTACAGTCAGTTAAAATTGGGCGAAGCAAACAGGGTAATTTTCTTCCAAGCTAGAGCAGTTGGCTATAAATTTTAGACGGCAATTTTCAAAAGCATTACTCAGAATTACATAATACAAATAAATTTTAAAAAAGAGACAAGACATGGCTTTTTTATTTATTTTTCTGATAACTATTATGACCTGGCCTGTCACCCGTTTTCGGCTTAACGTCTGTGAAATTTTTTTTTCTTTTTTATTTATTTTTTTTTTATTTTTTTAACTATGCTGTTAGAGCAAATACATGAAAAGGTCCGATTTTTTTTAAATTAAAAAAATTTAAATATTTCAAAAACTTTTACCTGAAAAATTTTTGCTTATCAGGGACCTCACCCCTCCAACTACCTTCTCCAGAAGTTTGTTGTAGTACTTATTGGACACCCTATATATGTATAAATACATACACATTTGCATAGGCACAGAGCTGTCCACATCTACATAGCATATTTTTTAGCCCGAGCAAATGTCTGCATGTGTCCGCTTGTAGCCTCTAATTAGGTTTGTCACGCTTTGACGCATTCACATAAAAGCCAACGTCTGTGTCTGCTGCCCCATCGACTCGCCTGCTCGCCGCCAAATAAGTACGTCATGAATTTTATTTACAGCTAAATTATGTTTGCTGTTGATAACTAAAAATTGAATTAAATTTACTGAAGCCTGCATAGTATTTAATTCAATTTGGTAACGGTGAAATATTGTATGTGTTGTATTTATACATTTTTTTGGAAGAAAAATGCTTAATTGCGTGAGAATTATTTATATTATAAATTAAAAACAGCACAATTAATGAAAATTAATGAAAAATGAAGTAAGGTCGCAAAATGTTATTTGATTTCAGTAAATTATTTCAGAGGCCGTTTGAGAAGTGCAAAGCTGGCGGATGAAATAATAAATATTATTATGTGGGGTTTCCTTTGTAGTCTCCAAGAGCGGAAAGGACTACTAAATCGATGGAACTCCGCGCGTAAATCACAAAGCTACAGCGGTCGCTAATACTAATCCCCGAGAGATTCTATTTAGGCGTTAATTGAAAAGTGCAAGCCAAGATACTTCCATCTTAGCCTCGTAAAAGCTAGAAGGTGTTGAGCTGATTCCGCCTCATTATCTTCCAGGCAACTGGGACAGCAAGGGAGGTAGATGTGAATCCGCCTGATTTCCCATCGGACAATGACTTCTCAAAAACCACACCAAATGCGGCGGGGCTCTGCCAGTAAAAGAAGATTCTTTGACCATCCCCGAGCCACCCTGGACAGGGTGGAAGGACTTTGAAATTGCGCATATACTAGATTTTATCCAGCATTCGCTGAGCTGACATGAACCCTACCTGTCTCTTGGTGAACCACATGCGGTCAGTGGGGAGCAGATCTGTTTCAGGCGCACTCCCTTTCTCGCCAAGTCATCAGCCATGCAGTTTTTCGTAATGTCCTTAAGGCCACGTACGCACATACATTGTCTAGGTACAAAATATTCCGAAGCAAATGAAAGGAAGATCAGGCGCTGCCTAACCAATTCTGAACTCAACATCAATGAGCTCGGCCTTGGCTATCCCTTATTGGCGTCACACCCTTGGGCAGTATGTCTTCTTCTTCTCTTCTTTATTGGCGCTGTAACCGCCTAAGCGATTTTGGCCGAGTCCAAAACAGCACGCCAGTCATTTCTCTTCTGTGCCAACTGACGCCAATTGGAAATGCCAAGTGAAGCCAAGTCCTTCTCCACCTGGTCTTTCCAACGCAGAGGAGGCCTTCCTCTTCCTCTATTACCAGCATCGCGACCCGCGTTGAATACTTTCAGAGCAGGATCATTTCTGTCCATTCGAACGACATGACCTAGCCAGCGGAGCGGGCAGTATGTCTACTGTTTACTTAATGGCAGCCACTAACGCCTGAATAACTTTACAAAAATCTCGGAGCCTAAACTTGGAGTTGATAGAGAGCTCATGGCAGAAGGTTCCTCCACCAGCCCTTCCATAGGGGCACCTCATCTACCTAGTCGTCGCTTGAGCGAATGTGTGCAGAAAACGAGCTGCTTGGAGCCCTTACAGAGACGCAGGGATCCCTGGATCAGGGACGAATTTTCGCTGTTGCAGTTTTGAATTCAATGTTAATAGGCCGCTGAGGGGAGTTCGTTGTACTGACTCTAGATGCTTAACTAATGTAGTTTTCTCTAGCGAAGTCCATTAGACGATAATTCTAAAAAAAATTATTAGTTTAATTATGATTACATATAGCCCAGAAATTACTTAGAGCGAGAGTCTCATCACTGCAGCACTATAGCTTTCCATCTAAGATCAGGCCCGAGTATTCAACTTTGTCGGAAAGCTGCTGGCGAGCACCCCCTAATAGAAGAAAGAGCAGCGCTGGGGTTATTGTGCTTTCTTCTCAATGAGACCAGTTCTGTCTTACCAGTTTTGACTGCATTCCCACTATTAGCCGCCTGTTTAGTCAGCGGTCAAATCATGCAGGGTGTCCAGAAATCTATGCTTAACCTTAAATTCTGCTTTATCTGTAGCCTTGGTATAAGAACCAATAGATAAGAGACCTTTTCAAGAAGACGACTGCCGGAAATGCCTTGTAGAAATTCTAGGACCTTCAAAAAAGCTCAGTAAATTAATACATATGATTCTTATCACAGAAAATATGTATGTTGCTAAGTCGTTTTGTCGTTCCGTGTTGGAAATACAAAACTTTGAAATATATTTTACCATAAAAAAAATGTTTTGACATAAAAAAATCTATGGCATATTATGACTTCTTGATTCAATGCCGATGATTTTGACAGTTACTATGTTTTTGAAAATATACTTTTAACTAAAAGGAAATAAGATTATTCACAACTTTTGTCTCAAGGATAATGATAACAACGTTTTTCCTTAAAATTGCTTCGATATAAATTATGTCATGAGATTAAATATGTTGCGACATTTTTGGCTGAATAAAACTGTTAACGTCCAACGAATTTACTACAACTGCATAAAGAAAAACATCCGACAAAATCAGGGGCCGTAACGGTTATGATCTTTATAGTAAAAATTATAATTTAACCGTTACAATTTAAATTCTATTTTTTCGATCAATTTATTTAATTATTTTATGATTTTTATTTTTTCGATCAAAAAATAATAGCTATTTTTGATTTTTATTTTTTCGATCAAAAAAAAGATTTAAATCGGTCTCCTGTATAACGGCTAAAAATGATCGAAAAAAATACAAATCAAAAATAATGATTATTTTTTGATCGAAGAAATAAAAATTTAACAATAACGATTATTTTTTGATCGAAAACCAAAAATCATGATATTTAACGATTATTTTCGGTCCCTGGAAAAAACCACCATAATTCAATGAAGAAAAAGTTTTGGTTGTAGGAACGATATTCCTTTTAGCAGTAAATAGGTTCCGGTATCCCACATCGTGGAACTAAACATGCTGTTTTTACTAAAAAATCAATGTCTTGTCAGTAAAAATGTCATAACATTAAATATGTAATGGCATAAAAAATAGTTTTGAATATTTTGAACAACCAACAAGCAGCGATTGACACTCTTAACAAAAACCGCTTAGAGGACATGGAGCCAATCAAGAACTAAAGCTACACACATGTAAATATGTACACACATACATTTAAGTGCATTCGCCTTTCAAAAAGGATACTTTAACTATAAATGTCGTGCAAACAATCATTCAAAAAGTGATAACCAATCAACTACTAGGCAACCCATTAACTCGAATGCCACTTGAGCTTGGCCTTCAGCTGAGCGGAAACAAGTGCAGCAAATCAGCCAGATAGTTTTTTATTAGAAGGGCACATTGATATACTCACTCGAGTGATGTGTGTGTGTGTTGTGTGTGTGAGTGCGTGGAAAGCAAATTGAAAATAGTGACAAAGTGTCAAAATTGTGAAAAACACTCACACATACATATATATGTATGTATACTCTCACTCCTACGCAAAGCGCTTTCTAGGATATTGCATTGTAATTATTCCATCAGAATGTCAGCATGTGGCAGCTACATTGGCAGGCACTATGCCGGCATATTATCGGTTATTAACATAGATATTTGTGTATGTGTGTGGGCGCAAGCCTAGGCGAAAAGTAACAGGCAGGTCCAATGAGACTGGGGAAAGCTAGTGGAAGCAGCAGTAAAAGTGCTGACAATGTTATTCCAGGCAGTTGAGTGTTGCAACTGCATACATGCATACAAACACACAAAAATCCCTATATTCATACAAAAGTATGTATGTCCCTTATTCGCACTCATATCCGCACACACATTTATGGCACAGCTGCAGCTACAAATAACTGCTGGCGGCTGCTTGTTGGCTACTGCCCTGTCATAGTCAGGATATTGCAGCTGTGATGGCTGAGCTGATGAAGCGCTTACATACTCGTACTAACTACTTATGGACTGTGTGCGAGTGCGAGTAAATATAATGTTGCCGTAATATTGGTAATGACGGCATGGCAGTGGCTGCAGCTGCTGCAAAAGCAATTTTGCATTTCTCTGGTAGCTATGGTCCTTTATAGCCGGTGATTTGTGTCAATTTGCTATAGCACCAGCACATTACTATACTACTGTGTGTGCGTATGTGTGCCGTGAATGCGTTTACATGCGCAGCCAATTTGTAAATAGAGCTGCTAAGGATGCTCGAGATTGCTTTATATTGAAACTAAACTATTTTGTTGAGGAGCTGTGTGTGTGTGTG